>JARHVA010007389.1:205000-327500 GCA_037957365.1 Torreya grandis
AATCCCTTTATTTTTTTATTAAATATTGAACTCAAAGCAATGATGTTCTTTCAAATCTCTATAAGCTTAATATATCTTCTCCAAAATGTCTTGGATTTCATCTAATGTTTTTTCCTCACAAGGAGTCTAATCACTTATAAACTATCCATAAAAGTTATATAAACTTTTATTCAACCTCCTATCCCTTTTTCAATGTAATATTTTCACATTTATGCTCATGTTCACACTTGTAGCCTATGTGCTCTTCCTTAAACCTATCACCCTACCAGAGCTTGAGAATGGTTACAACCTATTAAACATATATATATATATATATATATATATATATATATATATATATAATTGTATATTTTTAATTATTAATTATGAGGATAAACTTCCATAAATACATTGGAAACATCCTTTCTTCCTTTTACAGTCTTGTAGGTGCATCTTTCAATCTCAATTTCTTTTGAAACCCTGCTCTTAGATTGGTATTTATACCTATATATGTATCTAAATGATATTTGAGATAAATTGAAGTTTAATTGGTTTTATTTATACCTCATATAAATTGATAAACAACACAAAACTTGCCTAAAATCCTTCATTCTATATATGTAGACTTGACAAAGTCCACCTGATATGTATATTTTCATTATTACTTTGTAATTTTTGTCTTGTGTTTGGTTCTTAATAATATTTATGTGATTATTAACGTAAATTAAAATGTTCTAAAATATTTCCCAGTCACCTTAACACATGGAAATATCTCATAGTATCATAAACTTGACTCAAAATCTATGACTTCTCAACTTTTACAAACTCGTATCTTCATCATGAGGACTTATCTTGTTCATGTGTTAGATTTTTTATTATATAATGACGTTTTAGGACATAATAATACCATTAAATATATATCAATATATTTATTTTTCATCAAACATATCACAAATGCATTCAAATCCTCAAAAATTGAGCACATGGGGTTCTGAATGGTTTAAGAGGCAATAAACTTCTTAATGATGATTCATAAATCGTAGACTCATAAACCTTAAAATTATAAAACAAATTTTTAGGTAATATGGGTTCCCTTTAACCCCTAATAGAAATTGTTCTCATACCTCTTCTCTTTTATGAACCAATGTTATGAAATTGATATTATTCACTCTACCAATGACCTAATGGAGTTTTTGAGTAAGTTTCTACCTTGTTTGGAAATAGAAACACTACATAATATTTATTTTGATTATATAATTGTTTTGTTAATTTTTATTAGGTTCTTATCACCTAAGGACATGCATCACTTGACTTGAGCCACCTGATCTAACATATAAACCTATAATTTTCATCAAAATGTGTATAATGTTGAATGTTTTAACCTTATAAGACCTTCTTAGTTAGATACTAGATGTCTAGGTATTTTAAAACCCCATTATTGATGAAAGATACATTGGAAAACATTCTTGAATGTATCACAATCTGACCTTAGATATTCATTTTCTTTGGTATCTCAAAGAAAATGCTTTTAACTAACACTTTCTAACTTCAAATGGCCATATCCACATTAGAATGACTTAAGATGCCTTGACATGTGTGTGCCAATGCATGTATGACCTTTATGACCTTTTTAATAGATTTAATCATGTTTCAATTGACATAGAATGACTAAGACAAGCATACAATAATATGAACAATTTGCCTTAACTTTTGTAAATAAACCTTAAACAATGTTAAAACCTTCATATGACCTCATTTATACCTTTTTTTAAAGGTAAATTGATGTAGTGGTTAGGTTTTGGATGGTATGGGTTTAATTTTGGCCTAGGAGTCAACATATCAACATTTTTTTTAACTCATAAGGTTGGTTATCCTACTAAATAATTAGTTCGATAGAATTATTAGTCCATTGGGATATAGAGTCACTAAACACTAAGGAAAAAAAACTATTTTAGGCCTTTAAAATTGATTGTAAGCCCTTATAAAAAGTTGAGATAAATTATATTACCTCCCAAAACATAGAAGAAATAATAAATAAACACACATGTGCCATGAGGCACTTAGAGAAAAGAGAAAAAATAAAAAACTAGGCAAACATTGTGCTAGAGACAATTAGAGAAATAAAAAACTAGAATAATATACAATTATCAAAAACCTCCATTCCACCTAGATCAAAATAAAAACCTCTTAGGTCTTCTCCATGTGCCTAACAAAGATGAATAATAAATTTATTCTTAGACATTTTTCTTGTTAAACCAACTCTTTTCTTACTTGTCAACCTCCTTGTTTTGTTTTCAAGTGGATCAATTGAAGCAAAAATATCTCCTTTATATAAAAAAATCCTCTTATGGTTAAATAATCACCTCATATTACCCTTAATCATTGATAAATATCCATTTTTTTCACATTTTGATTCATAGGAACAAGTATAACCTCAGCCTCTAATGGCTCACTAGAATAGTGTTATTGGCCTTCTATGACATTTTGAGATATGTCATTTTGTTTATCAATTATTTCATGTTGTTCAATCTCTTCAAGGAGTTACAAATACTAAACCATAGATTCATAAAGGTCTTCATGAGATATTTTTTTTATCAACACCCTCTTGATCACGTTATCCAATATTATTAACCACTATATCAACATATTTACTAGGAGATATAAGATTGCAAAGATTCTCAATATCTTAAATGAGCTCAAGGTATCAATGTTGCTCTTTATTGGGGTCTTATTGAGATATGATTTGATCAATGTCATAATTTTATGTCTAAAAATTGATCAAAGAGTCTGTAACAAATACTGAAAATGTCAAACAAATCAATATCAAGTGAACTAAACTCTTGGAATGGAATGTTTAAATAACTACCCTTCTCAAATTTATCTAAATTATTATCTCCTTTCAAAATCACATAACCTATTTTTAGGACCTCAAATAAGATTCAAAGTTATCTTTCACTTATTTTTGGCTCATTTATGTCCTCTTTTATCTTCATGGGGGCTCGAATGGAGGTGTTTTCATCGATAATGGAGAAGGAATTGAAGTCTTCATCTTCTTCATCATGTTTATGAAACTTAAAATAGTCCTTGGCCCACTCAAATGAATAAATAAGATCCTCTTTAGTTGATTTAAAAATATTGTGGTGAATAATGTCTCCTTATTATTATTTTGATTGTAAAATTATGTCAACCCAATTAGGGAGTATTCCTTAAAACACATGATCCTGTTAGATGTTTTATTCACTATCAAAGTCTTACTCCATCACACCAAATGGTAGTTCCTCAAACAAGTTAGTATCTTATTATTTAGGATTAAAATTTTCATTATGCTTAATATATTCCATTAGGTATAAAATAATGTTAACTTCCTCATGAAAATAATGATTACTTTGATTAGTCTTCTCTTGACCATCAGAGATGATGTCTCTTATTTCAAACTTAGCTACTTCATAAAAAAATGCTAAAATTACTTTTTTTTTTTTAAATTATCCTAAACCTAATATAGTGGTATAATGAGGACTACCAATTTTTAACTATTCATCACATTCATTTGAAACATTATATTCTTCCTCTGAATGATCTTTACTTACCTTCCATACAATTGATCCTCCTTCAAAAAAATGAGATTGTGGGAGGACAAGAAGGTCCACTTTGTGGAATAGGTATATAGGTAATTATGGGCTTCTCTTAAATTATCTTTGGGGTTGAAAAGGCATTCATAAGAATTTTAGGTTTAGAATACATAGTTTCATTCAAGGATTTTTGAGGAAGAGAAAAAATAAACTCGTGCTAAGGATGTTCCATTATTCTCTCTCCACTCAACAATCAACCCATAAAATTTTTATATGCCTTAATATTGATGAGAAACTCCAAATAGAGGGGTGGATGAAGGATTTTTCAAAATTATAAACTATATTTGTTTGGCCTTTACCAGTTTTTTCTCTTGTTGATTTTGGATTGGTGTGTAAAGAGTGGTCAAAAAAGGCTTTCATGGGGTAGAAGTTTGAAATTATTGAGGAAGAATGAGTGGAGTCTACATAATCATAGGTTCTTTCATAGGGTTGAGAGTCCTAAATATTTTTATTATGACACAACTAGACTCATTTGAATAATCTTGTCTAAAACTAGGGATAAGATGAAGCAACTAAGGTTTGGATTCAATTCCTTGTGATTTTATGGGTTGCTATTGAATTTGTTATTTTGTAGCCTAATTATATCTCCTCTATGACTCTAATTCTTGTTGTTGGATATAAACCTAATATGAAAGTTCCTATTGATACATATTATATAATTTTCCCATATCATTCTCCATATATTACCTCTCAAAGTCAATCCTTATCTCCTTGAAATAATTTTCAAGGTGGTTAGAAGGAACATGGTTTTGCCAAGGTCGATTTGAAACATAAGTAGGGATGGGATGAGGGTAAATTTCATGGGAATACTAATAAATTATTAGTTTAGGGATATTTGAGGTGAAGCCATAAATGTTCTCAGCTTGATATGAAGGATATGAAGGTACAAAAGATGTATTTTCAATAAAAGAAGGATTTAAATACATACTAATTTATGATATTTAATCACTTGAATAGCTTAAACCATCTATAGATAAATTTAAGTCACCATTGGTGTTTTTGGAAATATCTCTAGAGGTGTATATGATGAATAACAACACCAAAAATTGCTTAGTAGATGAATTTATTATCCTACCAGACATGCCAAAAACTATTGTGACTTTGAGTTTCACCCTTTGAAGAGGTGTTTCAGGTCTATTCACTCAATTGACATAATGATAACTCTTTAAGGTTATGGGTGGGTTATGATTAAAGATAACCTCTATAAAGGGTTGGATCCTTTGATGATACACCTATACTATCACTAAACCTACTCAAATTACAACTAAAAGGGAAAAAAAAGCATAAAATAGTGGAAAAAGGGTGATGCACCAAATTATAGGTCTCATCCTATTGTCTATGATTTGACAACAAAGTTTAATCTAATCATACATGTTCAAATAATTTTATAGTATAAGTATTTCAATATGGATGTTGTACTTGATATAATAACTTAGGGGGACAATTAAGAGGCCTGTAATGAGGCACTAATGAAGTTTTCAAAACTTAACATTTACATAACTAATTGATACACACCAATGACCTGAAATAAGATAACATAGTCAAAAAGAGGTGAGAATGAAGAGGGAAAATTCAATAATATTAAACATCAACACTAAAATTCATCAATAATTCATGATGAAAACACTAAATAATAGATGAAGAAGGTAAATATAGTTTGCATTCACTTTAAAAACAATAACAAGTATCAATTTTATTAGGGATTCAATATATTAACTTGGAGGATCCTTTACAATGTCCTTTTAAGGAGGATGTGTAAGAACCCTATTATGATAGTCATCTATAATGAAACTAGTTACAATGCCAAAATAAGGTGAAGAAATAGTACTATCATTCATATTCAACATATCTTGGCTTAGATTGATGCTGACCTCATTAGAGGTGGTGTAGAAGTGGTTATTCACCTCCTATGACTCATCCTTTCTCTCTTATAATTGTTCTTTCTTGATTGAAGAGTTACAAGTTCTAATCTTTATACATGGCCTACTTGACCTTATTTTCATCTTTATATGTCATTCTTGGATCTTGAAATTCATCTCTCATCTTGGTGAGAATGAAATTTAAGACTTATAACTCTTCATATTATGATCCTTATCTTTAAAACCTATAACTAAAATGTATAAGCCTGTTTGAACCAAAATAAAGTAATGAGGATAAGTATATCTCTTTATCCAAGACTTGGTCATTGTTTGAAGATTGCCACAACAACTTTTCAACTTCATGTAGGTCTTGTTAAATATTGTACAACCTCTATATAAGCTTATAAATCACCATAAATTGATTGGTTATCTATTAGGTATTCATAGCCTACTAATAAGGATTTTGGAATGGGTTTTAGGCATTCCTTTTTATGTTCCATTACTTAAACACTAAGGTTTTGGGTCTATTAGTTCCTCTTAATAATCTTCATGAGCATGCTCAACTTGAAACAAGCTTGAAAAGTTGATAAAGGCCTATATGTTTCCATGAATGTTCTTAACAACATGACCAATGGATTGTTTGTGAATAATCCCTTCCATTTTTCCTATAGACATTATAATTAATATTTTCATAACTTGTATAATCCTACAAGGGTGATATGATATGTTTATGAAGATAATCTAAGGGTTCTTACACCCTTGGTGACTTTAAGAAGGTATGCAAACTCAACCCTCCAAGTAATTATGAGAATACACTTAATTTAGGCATGGTTTATTGACTTGAAAAATATATAATCATGATGATATTATCTTTAATAACAATTTTAATTTCATTATACCTCTACCCTACCCTAGGAGGTCTCTTTAGCTAATAAAAAGGACCTCACTCATTCAAACACCTATAAATAGGGTTGAAAGTGTAGATTTAAAGACATTTTCTTATACTTATCCTCCATAAATTATAATATTATGGACCCAATAGGTCATAAATGAGTCTTAAATATGTTATCAATGTTTTATAAAGGAATTTCATGCATATTGGATTCTATTTGGAGATGTACATAGTCACCAAATTCTTTAAGGGCACAAAAGGCAATTTTAGGTCTCCAATCTTCTTAACGAATGTTCATAGAGCTGGTACCACTAATGGAATGAAAAATTCATTGAATTTGGAGTATTAAAACCTTTAAAACATACCCTAATTCAATTTTTCCTCATGAATTTGCTTAGTTTAATTTTCACATGATAAAGTTTACCTTCTCGAGCATTGCAGGCCTATAGGTGTGCATTTAAAGTGACTATTTTAAGAAAAATTCCCCCATTACACTTATTTTTTGGTTTTAAATTACCAAATTTTGTTTAATTCATGTTATATAGTGTATATATACACTTCATCAAGCATTTTACTCCCTCAATACTCTCTATACTTGATTTAAACCATGGTTATTGTTTAGTATCAATGTGACTCTTTTATCCCTATGGTGCTTTTTTTGATGATTTATTCTCTTATCCTTATATAAAATAATTATATAAACATTAAATATGGTCCCTAAAAACTAAAATTAATCTCTAAATATCTAATTTAATAGAAAAGGCACTCTTTTTCATATTTCTATGTGCAGGCTTGTAGGTGCCTATTTCTTGCCTAAAACCCATTGTTAACCTACTATTAGATTTGAATTACCTAATTATTATGAACTTTAAGTATCTTTTGGATAGTTTTAATTATAATTTAGTTATTTTAAGACCTTCCCCAAGGATAAACCATATAGGTTTTATCAATAAACTCTCATTCTAGGCTTGCAAATTTAACATGGTCTATTAGTACATGCATGGATACAATGTTCTCTTGTCATTTTGACAATATTGGTGTATTTTAGGATATTTAAGGACTTTTTTGAGGTTTTATAATCATTATTAAAACCTAAAAAATTAATTATTAATCTTAATTTGTTTTCACATTTTTTACTTACTTTTCTCACCCTTGAAACCTTATTCATGAACACTAGGTTAATGGCCTTAAGCTTACCACTTATAAATTCCTATAAAAAATGATGATGGGGTGATGGAAAACTTGTTATATGATTTTTTTATATTTAATATATCAATTAAAATAATAATAAACCAATACATTTAATTTTTCTTCAATATCAAACTCAAAGAAATGTTGCTCTTTTAGGTCTCTACAGGCTTAATATACTTTCTCCAAAAGTTCTTGGCATTCATATAATGATTTATCCTCATGGAAAGGAGTATAATATCTTATGAAATATACATCAAATTTATCCACACTTGGAATAAACCTCCTATCTCATTTTCACCTTTCTTCTCATGTTCACACTTGTAACCTATGTTATTTCTCTTAAACCTACCACCCTACTAGAGCTTGAGAATGTCTTAAACCTCTCTCTCTCTCTCTCTCTCTCTCTCTCTCTCTCTCTCTCTCTCTCTCTCTCTCTCTCTCTCTCTCTATTTTATCTCTTTATCTCTCTCTCTCTCTCTCTCTCTCTCACACACACACACACACACACACACACACACACACACACACACACACACACACACACACACACACACACACACACACACACACACACGCAAACACACACACACACACACACACACACACACACACACACACACACACACACACACACACACACACACACACACACACACACACACACACACACACACACACACACACACACACACACAAAGTTTAATAATATTTAAAAACATTGTATTTTCCCTTAATAATCCCCTTAGTCACCTTAAAAACCAAACACAAGGCCAAAATTAAAAATTAATAATGTAAACATGCATATTAGGTGGACTATGTTAAGTCTGCATGTACATAATGAAATATTCTAGACAAGTTTTGTGTTGTTTCTCAATTAGGAGTATCTATAAATCAAACCAAATGGAATTAATTTTGTCTCAATAATCGCTTAAACATAGCTATAGGTATAAATACTAATCTAAGAGTAAGGATTCAATAGTGTTTGAGTTAGGAAGATGTGACTATAGAATTAAAGAATGAATAAAGGATGTTTCTGATGTATTTATGGAGGTTTATACTCATGACTAGGCCTAAGTAAATTCTAATTACATCCTATATTTCATATTAAACTATGTGTGTACACACACACACACACACACACACACACACACACACACACACACACACACACACACACACACACACACACACACACACACACACACACACACACACACACACACACACACACACACACACAATGTGTGTGTGTGTGTGTGTGTGTGTGTGTGTGTGTGTGTGTGTGTGTGTGTGTGTGTGTGTGTGTGTGTGTGTGTGTGTGTGTGTGTGTGTGTGTGTGTGTGTGTGTGTGTGTGTGTACACACATACACACACATTTTAATATGAAATATATGATGTAATTTGAATTTTCTTAGGCTTACTCATGAGTATAAACCTCTATAAATACATTGGAAACATCCTTTATTCATTGTTTAATTCTATAGTGGCATCTTCTTAACTCAAATAATGTTGAAACCTTACTCTTGGATTAGTATTTATACTTATAGCTATGTTTAAGTGATCAATGAGACAAAATTAATTCCATTTGGTTTGATTTATACATACTCTCAACTAAGAAACAACATAAAACTTGCCTAGAATCTTTCATTATGTACATGCAGACTTAACATAGTCCACCTGATATGCATGTTTACATTATTAATTTGCAATTTTGGCCTTTTGTTTGGTTTTTAAGGTTACTAAGGGGATTATTAAGGGAAAATAAAATGTTTTAAAATAGTTCCCAATCAAATTCATGCATGGAAACATTTCACACTATTAGAAACTTGACTCAAAACCTATAACTTCTCAACTTTTGTAGACCAGTCCCTTCACCATGAGGACTTATCATTTATGTATTGGATTCTTGATTGTAAAATCATTTGGGATGAATTATTCATAACATAAAATATCTCTCAAAACCTTTTTTTTCAATCAATGAGATGATAAATGCATTTAGATCCTAAAAAATGGATCATATGGGGGTTTGAAGGGTTTAAGAGGAAATAAACTTATTAATAATGATTTGTAAAGTACATAGCACTAAAAATTGAATTTATGAAATTTTTTTGTAGGGAATAGGTGTGTGATTAAATCCCTGAGATTACTTGTTATCATATCTCTTCTCATCTGTGAACCAATCTTATGAAACTAGTCTTTTTCACTGTATCAGTGACCTGATGGAGTTTTTGAGTAGGTTTATACATTATTTGGACCTAAAAAAACTATATAATATTTATTTTGAGCCTAATAATTTTGGAAGAAATTTTATTAGGATGTTATCACCTAAGGCCATGATTCACTTGACTAGAGACAACTAATCCAACATAGAAACCTATAATCTTCCTCAAAATGTGCAGAATGCTTAATATTACAACCTTTTGAGACCTTCTCAATTTGAGACCAAATATATAGGTAGTTTAAAACATCATTATTGATTAAATATACATTTGAAACCTCTCTTTAATGTATTAAAACTTGACCTTATATGCTCATTTACTTTAGCAACCCAATGAAGATGCTTGCAACTAACCTTTTCTATCTTTTTTTACTTAAAACTACCATCTCCACGTTTTAATGACTCAAAATGCCTTGACATGTGTGTTCTAATGCATATATGACATTTATTACCTTTGGAATAGATTGAATCATTTTGAATTTGACATAGAATTACTTAGACAAGCATAAGTTTAATGGAATAATTTACCTTAACTTTTGTAAATAAACCTTAAAAAATGTTAAAGATTTCATAAGACCTCATTTATACATATTCTGAAAGAAAATTTGATACAATGGTTACGTTTTGGATGGTTTGGATTGAATTTTGGCCTAGGAGGCCAAAATATCAATAGGTAGCCAAAGGTAAACACTATTTAGGCCCTCAAGGAGATAGTGGACAATTTACATGGGATAGTGAAGGATATTTTGGACACCATTAGTTCAATGAGGTCTACAAAGGCCACCTCCCAACCGAATTGGGAGACATTCCTCAATTGGTCAAAAATATAAAATATATTGATAGAAATTTCATTTCATATTCCAAGAAATAATACATATGGTGTATGTCACCTCAATTTAATGATAATATGAATATACTTGGGTCCAAAATTATATTACAACTAAAAGGGATAACATACTTGAGTGACATCAAAAGATGTGAATTTTTGTCCAATAGTTTTCAATCTATGAGGCAGGAGTTATTTCTATCCTAATATAATTAAGAGTTGTTCAAATAATCACTCAATAGGGATAACTAATGTCCAGGCCCATTTTTGATAATCTTTTGAAAGTGGAGTTAGAGAACTTTAGATTGGAGATTAAAGGCATTGTTTATAGAACTAGTGATGAGCTAATGTAACTAGTAAATTTTTCAAGAGATATATTATAAGGACTAAGTCATTGCATGCTGAGGTTAGATATGCATGGGGTAGACATAATAAACTGATGGAAAATCTTCCTCATTTATTAAAATGAAATATTCTTGATTTTGAGACATTTAAAATGGAATTTCAAGTAAGTCATGTGATTTACCTTCAAATCGAAGCATGTAGGCAAGCAACTACAATAATAGGAGTCAACTAAACCCATATTAGAGTACACAAATTCTTAAGTAAATGTTGGTGCATACTTAGGTTAGGCCAACTTATGTCCCACTATGAATAGCTACATCACATTAATATATAGATATAATGCCTATTCCAGTTGTATCATAAAGCTTAATTTCAGTTACACTAACTCCATCATCTTCTTTGAGATCACTTTCAATTTTAAGGATTGTTTTAGTTGTAACTTTGGTTATAACTCCACTTACATCCACATCAGCTTCTACTCCAACTATATCAAAGTTTAATTTCTTCTATCAATGCCACATAAACATTATCTAATTATACATATGTGCTTGCATGGTCTAGTTGAGATGGAACTATTAGTTCTAAATTTATATGACATGTATATATTATATTTTTAGATGAAAAATTCTATCATGAGCGATCGATGTTATACATGCATGTTTTGCATGATATTAACATATAGTGTTATTTTTGTAATTGTATTATTATACTTCGCTTTATATATGATGCCTTCCCCATCCCTAGCCTATTTCTACTTGTAACCTCCCAATCCAAAATAAAGGAGAATTTTGGCTATTAAGATTAATAAGAAATTTTGAAAAAGTTATATAATTTTAGTCTTGATGTGAAAATATTGATTCTTCTCCATCTTGTGGATTGTGTTAGAAGTGTCATCATTCTATTTTATTGGTATTTTTTTATGTATTATTTATATTTTATTTATATTCATTCATATTAAGTTGTAACTGATCTGAAAAACATTTTTTATATAAATGATAATCCCCCTTGTGGATGTGTTATTATATTATAAAAAATATGTCAACCTTTGATTTAATTTATTTAATTATGTTGTATTTTGGTTAATTTTGACTCCTAACCATGTTTATTATTAGTGTGATATCATAAATTGTAGCAGACATTGGTATTCTAATTTCTTATCCTATTTAAGTTCAAGTACTAGTCTTGAAAAGTTTCATTTAGTATGGTCTAAAAGCCTCCTTTATTTCCCTACCTTTGCCTCTTTTTTGAGTTTATTTTGAATTCCTAACCACCTTAGTTAGAACCATAATCATTCCAACCATCTCAAGTAGATCTAGGTTCACCCATATCTAATTCACCCATGGTAAACAATATACCTTGCTCACCACTATTCCACCAATAGGTTATTTATAAAATATAATGCATCACAATTTTTACCTTGGAGTGAATACTTTTAGTGATCCTTAAATTTTAGAGGATACCTAATAATTTTTTTGTAGTGTGCATAAAACCCACATCAATATCAGGTTAGTAACAATCATCATATTCTTGCTTCTTTTTGTTTCATCCCTTAGCTTGCTTCCTTATTTCCTTTTATTTTCACCCATTGGACTTATTTCTCAACTAATTGGGTTTGTTTTAAATTAGTTTTTATTTCACCCCTTGAATTCCTCATTTTTTCTCCATTCTTATATAAAATATTAAAAAAAAAAAAAAAAAAAGGAAAAACATAAAAAGTAAAAAACATATTTTCATTTATCTTTGTAGTGACACATTGATATATAATGTTAATCTAATTATGTTAAAGGTTTACATATCCATTATCATACACGTGTTACTCATGGTATCTTGTGAGATTTATGAAATATATACAAGTGAAATATTAACATAGATTTTTTGATTATATGTGGCTTATTTACACCCACACCTAGCGGTATTATCGTATTATGGGATTGATTATATTGGGGGAATACTTTTAGTGGGTCTCAGGTGCTATCTAAAGACACCTAAATTTGGTTTTATATAATTGGAAACATGAATTTTGGCACACTTTGACATAATTTTTTAAAAATTAAACATTTTAATTGTATTCACACTTTTCCATATTCCACTACCCACTTGTTTTTTGGCTAATCAAATTTACTAATACACATATTCAAGATCAGCCTAGTCTATGTGTGGAAACTCTATAATACTAACTAGCATGTCACCATATTATAAATCACTAATTTTTAATACAAAAATAATGCCAACAATAGTAATATAGTTTCATTTTTTCCACATGTGTATTCTTCTATAGGTAGTGACTAGGAACACTCAATAATTATTTTTAATATTGGGACATCTCCTTTAGGTTGGCTTGGACATGTTTCATGGGTCGATCAGTGTGGGAAATATAAAAGAGTTAAATACAAATAAAAAACATTTTAAGGTCATAATAATTAAGTCACTAATTTACTATTACATTAAGAATCAATTGAAAGACTTTAAAATATATTGCCATTCTCTTGAGACATTTTCATAAAGGTATGCATATCTAAATATTCATCAAAAGATCAATCTTGAATTTAAGTTTGCATAAAAATACATGCCAAATTTACATGGTGACAAGTGTCAATTCATAAACATTTCATTACATTATGGCATGATCATGATGTTACACATACACATATATATGGGATAAATACTTTTGATTTTGACTCTATTTATATAATTAGAAAGTACATGACAATCATTCACTAAGGAGTGGTTGGGGATATCTAACCCAACTTAATAAACCCTTTTTAAAAAGTCATATTTTTTGAAATGAGTGATTAAGGTTTCAAAAGAAACATAAAAATAGGGATCTCTTCAAAATATTGGAAGAAGACATACATATATGATATATCTATAACTGCATGCATAATGGTCTAAAATGGCACAAACCTAAATAGTCAACTAGGATAGTACTAAAAGAACCTAGAAAGTATCGGTAACTATAAAGGTAAAAGCTTCACAGATAGTGTCATAGAAAACTTTGAGCTCTTTTTTCATGACATGAATGGATATTTATCAAATACAATGTTTTTTAAGGATAGTGATGAAAATAATCAGTTATAGAAATCAAAGTTAAGATAAATTCATCTTTCCTCCATTAATTTGTTAATTTTAAATATATTAAGTGTAATATCAATCATTCCATTTATGCAAAGATTTGTATGATCACTATAATATTTTACTTAGTCTTAATATTCATGGTATTATCTTATTTAGATCACATTAATCACAAAATACGTAAAACAATATAGTGAAATTCACTTTCTAACCCATTTTTTAAGGGTCATATTATGTTAAAAGTAGGACTAGGGTTTTAAATAAAAGATAATAAAAACAAAGATTACCACATAGGATAAAAGGAGAGTGTAAAAATTACACACACACACACACACACACACACACACACACACACACACACACACACACACACACACACACACACACACACACACACACACACACACACACACACACACACACACACACACCCACACCCACACACACCCACACCCACACACACACACACACACACACACACACACAAAAATTACACACACACACACACACACACACACACACACACACACACACACACACACACACACACACACACACACACACACACACACACACACACACACACACACACACACACACACACACACCCACACACACCCACACACACACACACACACACACGTGCGCGCGCGTGCGCGCACACACGCACGCACGCGCGCGCGCACACACACACACACACACGCATACACGCACACACGCATGCACACACACGCGCACACGCGCGCACACACACACACACACACACACACACACACACACACACACACACACACACACACACACACACACACACACACACACACACACACACACACACACACACACACACACACACACACACACACACATACACACACACAAGTGAAAGCATAGTTTTATAAAGATTCACAAAATTTCATTGTCAACAAAGATAATACCAGCATATCTTTAAAAATACTGATTATTGTAGTGCCTTATATTTCACTAGTTGCATCTAACCAAGGTTTCAACTCGCATTTCTTAATTTGAGTGGCTATAGATCAAATACAAATCCATTTAAGGGATAGTGATGAATATAACTAGTTAAAAAAATAAATTATGATCTAAATTCATCCCTTAAATATTGCTTTGTCAATTTTAATTATATTATGTGAAATATAAATATACTCTTTGACACACATATTTATATGATTATTATTATATTTTACATAATATGTGATGCCTGATTTTTTATAGTGCTAGTTTTATTGGGTTGTTGTTACTCTATACATGTATTTTTTAGATGTACTCCTTATATTATTGAGACATGAGGAACTTGTTTAGATTTAATCCTTATATTACTGAGACATGAGGCACTTTATGTTATGATAATTTTATTATCAATACATTACTTATAATATATTGGGTTATACACTCAATGTTGTTTATTTTTATTGAGTGTGATTCATATGCTAGGATGAATGATTTTAATTATTTAGTGAGAATATAAATTAATTTAGATTGAAGATTAATTTATTTAGATAGTTTTAATTCTTTGACTTTCAATTTATTTATTTTCCTTTTAGTTTTGATTCATTTATATACTTATGTGTTCACTTTCTTTACTTATATCATTCTAATTTTTATTTTTATTATTTACATATTTAAGTTAATCTTTATTTACTCATTAATTACTAATTTTTAGTCCTATTTATCATTTTATATTTTCTTTTATAGTTAATTCAATCCTTTTAGCTACAAGGTAAGTCAAGAACTAAAGGGTAGAGCCATGATTGATATTTTCCAACTATACAATACTATTTTAGCATATAAATTTAGATTTGAGTATATATAAATATTTAAATATAAAGGACCAAAATTTCAACATTTTTAAAGTGTTTAAATCCTAATTTATCATCAGAATTATCCTCATCATAATTTTCACCATCAATGTTTTTATCATTTACAGGACTAATTTTAGAATTGGGTGAGTGTGTGGAAGGTAAACTAGATGTACCTTTCTCATCAAAATCAATATCCATGCTTATGTATAGTTTCCTTGTTTTTGGATACATAACTATATGATTATTTATAATGTGATTGATTTTATGTATTATTATATGTTTGAGACTATATGTTACCCCATGATAGAGATAATATTATTTTTATAATGATTCTGTGTATAAGACATGTATTTGTACATGTTACATAAGATTGTTTCAAGTTCAATTTATTAATCTATCCTAGGATAGAGTATTTTTATATGTTTAATGATGTTCAATATTACAAGTGGCCAAGAGAGGGATATTTTAATATGTTTATCATGGATTCTAACATTCACTAGATGCATTGTGTCCCTATTTGACACATATATTTCCTTTTTTTTGTGATCTAGTCCTTTGTTTTAATTTTTGGAATTTATAAAATATGTAACACTATTATTTACCTATTTAGAGATAACTTATATATATTTTTAAACTCAATATAAGGTCATAAAGTTTAAAAGAGAGTCAACATGATGTCACCACTTGAAAAACTTAGATGGAATTTAAGAGCCAACATTGAAGGGTGACATAAAGTGATTTTGTGATTTTTGTGTTTAATTTTGAGCCACTTGACCAATCACAATATATGGGAGATTTAAAAGATATCAAAAATAATTTTAGGAAATCCAATGTGAAATTTATGGCATGGGGAAGTAAGGTCACTAATGGGTGTGTGCAAGTCTTGCTTTCCCACATGAGTGTATAAGGAGAGTTAATGCATAGAAGACTTTTTTGAGAGACAAAGGAATGGGAAGGGATAAGTGTAACCTTAATATTAGCTAATGACTAAGGGATTTATCTTTAATTAGGTGATAATCCACTCTTTTTTTTGGAGAGAGGAGCTTGAGATTGAGTAGGATAAATAATATTAGAGCAGAGAAGGAGTACTTTTAGCAAGGAATATAAACGAGGAATGAATTATTATGAACAAGTGGAGAAAATAAGGTAGGTTTCCACATGAAAGTATTTTATCTTTTGTTTATAAAATGTATCCTTTCATTCTAGTTTCATATTTGTTTTAAAATTAAATGGCCATTTAGATTGTGTCATTTTATTATATGTTTTTTATAGTTGTGCCTATAGGAACCCTATTTATTTTTATCCCTTTTGAGGAATGGAGATGAAAAAAATACTCCTATTATACTTTCTATTTTGATAACAATTTATTGAATTGAAATATTAAGGCTATGCTTCCTAAATATAATTAACTTGTTGGTTTGATATATGACTTCATTTAGTAGTGTTTAAACATGGGAATTTTTTTCTAGAGGCCTCATACATGGATTTATTATATGGGGTTGGATAATAGTAAAAATAACATGTTCCAAAGTTTTCCCATGGCAAGGGAGAAGGGTTTAGGAAAATGGAGTTATTCCAAAGTCCTTCTCCCACCCTGTTGAGTGGAGAGAATAATATTCATTCATAATGAGTGATTCATGAGCCTTGTTTAAAATTTTAAACTCTTGTGGTTTCCACATGTTATAAAATTATTGATATTTATATTTTTAAATGGATCTTGTGTTATTGGTTAGAGATTAGTGTGAGCCTTGATTATAGATAATAATGATAGGTCAAGTCATCTATCCATGCTTCCCACTTCTCCCTTATCCACACATCAACTTATATTAAATTTGAATGGTGTTATACATTATCACATTTTGAAATTCTTAGATTGTGGGTGTCTAGGGTAGTCACATTATAATAGAAATAAGATGGGAAGTGAGCCCCTCATTTCCTTGGCCTCATGATTACACTTGGATCTTTCGTGGAGTATAAATTTGTATTTTATTTATTTTTAAATGTAAATGATGACAAAGAGATTATTTTATAGCCTTATGTCCATATTATTTAATATTATATTAATATAATCATGAAATACAAAGAATAAAATATGATTTAATATGTAGGAACTTTCATGGATTAGTTTATTATTAAGTTCCACTTGAATGAAATAATAATAAATGAAATGTAATGATTACTTTTATGTTTGAAATTATTTTTTTAATAACATCATTCTCTATATTTTCTTATAGTTATCATTAATACAATTAAAACAAAGATTTAAAGTCATGTTTGACTTGAATCCAATAATATCAAGAATGGGATTGAATCACTTAAGATGATTTTTATAGAATTTTAAATATCCTAATTTATTATAATTTTAATTTAAATATAAAATAAGATAAATCAAAATTCTATTGAAATTTACAGTATGACTTTTGTATATATAGTTTAATTTCTATGAATTCTCAAAAGTTAAACTACTAAAATACCTAGTTTCCATTAGAATTTATGTAGTATTCATGTAATTTTGTGCGTAAAAAATGAGTTAAAATTCAGCCTAAAATAATTATATAATAAAATAAATAAATTTTTGGATCCAACTCACCTCATTTCTTATTTTTTGGGTTTATGATTTCTTCATGGTGAATTTTTTTAATTCAATGCTTGTAGGGTAAATTTATTGTTAACATGTCATTTAGAAGGGTAATAAACTTATTTTGTGGGGAACCTAGCAAATAGGCTGGTGGTCACCCATGTGATCATTTGGTGAGTTTTAAGATAACCAAGGGATAACATGTCAATAGGATTACCACCATAAATTTTAGACTAAGTGTTCACTAATTTTGTGAATTCAATTAGGGAACCATGTGACTAATAAGCCATGTCATGATCCCACCATGTTTTATATGCCACAAGAGTGGCCAAAAAGGGTTGATGATAGCTAGTTTGAAAAATATTATAAAATAAAAAAATAAAATTTAATATTTAATATTATTTTTATCAAAATAAAATCTTATTGTCCTAAGGTTATATCTAAACATTACTAATTAAACCAAGAACTATCATAATGAGGCATGACCTATTTTGCACAAATGATTATGTATACCTAGAGACCCAAAGGTGAGACAACTTAAAAGGGACCCCCCACATAAAATTTTCATGATATTCCATATGGAAGTGCTTTTATGACTCGAAACATCATGTTTTTAAAGTTATGGACCTTTTATCAAAGGGAGGTCCCTTTTGACCTATTTGACATTTGCAAGCTCCTTGAAGCCCCAAGATGGGTCAAACTTAAATTTGACCCCAATTAATTTTATTTACTACACTACATGAATCAATAAAATAAGTATAAAACTAAAAATAGAAAATAATTTATTCATTAACCTTGATGGAAACCATTAGTGGTTTTGGTGGATCTTGAAGCTCCTAAATACCTTTTTGAAAATTGTGAGAGTTTGAGACCACATGGAATATTATCTATAATATGGGTACCTAAAAAACCAATTCAAGTCATATATTTACCAAAATATAATTTAATAATGAAATGAAATGGAATTAGACAAAAATATTGGGTACTCCATTAATGGAAATCCTCCAAGGTTGAAGATGGAGAAGGGAGATGACTATGGACAAGTCATCCTCCAAAATCACCTTTTTATTTTACTAAATCTAATTTTGAAGCATAATTACTGATATAAAATGTTTATTTCCCTACAAATTATTTTAATGGTTTCCTCACCTTTGAGTGAATTTGATGGTCTAGATTAAAAGGATCTAATGGCTAAGATGGAGTGCTCCATCCTCAAGGAGTAAGGAAGGACACATCTTTGAGGTCATATGAAGAGTATGTGTCCCCTTTTCTTATAAATTTTCTCTAAATTATATAAACATGGAAATAAATTCAAGTTTTAACTTCAAGTGTTAACTAAGCTTTGTGATTATTTGAAATCACTCGATGTCCTTCTTAAACCCCCTTGAGAGTTTAAACACATCATTCAAGTTTGTGGTTACTCAAACCCACCTCTTATTTGTTTAGCATTATTTTTATAAATTGGATATATGGGTAATTAGGTTTGATTAGATATTTTTATAATTTTTTTAGAAACTATAGGTTGATTAGAGAAATTGGAGACAATATGGTTATATATAGACCATGCAACCACTTGTGCATTGCCATTCATGTTAACTAGAATGAGAGTTTTTTAATGAATTTTTCATATCATGCCTCGAATATGGATATATAATATGCAATTCATTTATGTATGATGTACTTTATACATTCTTAAAAAGTATCTTTTATGTGGTTTCAGTCATGTGATAGTTTGGGCATGACATAATCTGAATATTTATAGTTTTATCTTATTTAGATCACACTAATAAAAAATTAAGTGAAATATTCATGTGAACTCAATCATTGAGTTGAGCATGAAAAAATACTATCTTTTTTCTACCTTGATGTTTTATATTTCCTATTTAGGTTTTCATATTTATCCTTCATTAGGGGTTTTTTTTTTTTTTCCTTTATTTTCACATAATAAAAATATAAAAAAACAAATGATGTGGATACTTATAAACTAGATGATTATACCAATTTTCATGATTATTTTGATGATATAAATCAACATGAACTTACATAATATCTTAAAATGAATTTGCAAATGTTTGACACATTGTTACATGTAACTAGAGATTAAAATAAAAATATTGCTAACAAACCCACATTTGATGAAAACATTCTAAAATTTTAAATGATATTGATCCACATTTTAGAGATAGATTATATAATACATCTTCATATCATTAATCCTTCTACTACTATTCATATGTCTACACTTATGGCTACACAAGTGATAGACACACACACACCATGTGAGGGTATTGACATTCAAATTTTCTATTATACACTTAGAAACATCAAATTTGGAACATTTGAAATACATTGAATTTCCATACACATGCCACTCTTGTGCATACATTACCCTATCCATATAATCCCATATTATATTGGATAACCCAAATTTCCATTATGTATATTTAGGATCACCCTAGTCTATGTAAAATAATTTTTGAATCCTAAATAAATTATCTCCATATCTCATATCAATGATTTTATCTCTCGACATAGTATTCAAAATCATCATAAAATTATAATTTCTTCATAGGTGTGTGGATATATTAGTAGTGTTCAAGAACACTCGATGGATATTTTTAAGATTTTAAAGTCTCTATTAGATCATCCTAGGCATGTTTCATGGGTCAATATAGTAGTAAATGTCAATAACTAATTTTTATATATATATATATATATATAAATCAATCCTATGGAATATTTACTTGGATAGTAAATTGAAAATCACTTTAGAACTTGATAAATCCATTAGCACTCTCTTGAGCCATTATGAAAAATGAATGCATATATGAGTATACATCAAAAGAGTAGTCCTAAATCTAGTTATAAGTACATATGTAGGTGAAATTTTCATAGTGGAAATTTTAAAATTATAAAAATTAAATTTCATTCAATATCTCTTATGGCAGTGCATACATCCCCCTAGGTGGGAGAACTACATGTAGTTTGATAACTTTTCAATTTTTTTGAATGTAGGTAACACTCAGTCACTCTACAAGGAGTGGGAGGGGTTTTCCAATTTAAATTTATAACCTAATTTTAAGGTTCATATTGGTGTCAAAATTGTAATTGTGTTTTCATATTTTAACATTATTTATATAACATTAATATCAAAATAATTTAAACATTATGGTGAAATTGATCATTGAATTGCATGAAAAAAACATTAGGTATATTATGCCTTAGGTCTTAATAATTTATTATGGCTTAAAATTTATAATACATTAGGGATTGCATTTAAAATATTATTTATAATTTACCTATTCACATAGTCAAAACCCTAACATATTTGTAATGGAGGATAATATTTTATATTTTGTGATCCAAAATACAATTGTCATGATTCCATGTTTCTTTCCTAAAATTTACAATATGTTTAAAATTAATGCAATGAAATGGGTAAATTTTTTATTTAATTAAAATAAATATAATATTAATAATGATGAACTCCTAACTATCCTTAGTAACATACATTAAAGGAATTTAGAATATTAAATTTTAGTTTCTAATAAAATTTCTTGTAAAAGAGAAACTACATTTATGACTCTTTTAATTTCTCTCTCCTTGATACTTCTTGGTAGTGATATAAAACATCTATCCTCAATTATTTTTATAATGCTTAAATTGAATACAAAGTTACATAATATCACAAATAAATATGTAGGGTACATAATCTTATATGGTTTTTCATAAATGTCAAATATAAAATGTATAGTATTTGTGATTGTATATCCAAATATCCCAATGCATGAGAATTAGCATAAATAGTGCACCCATCCATGATAAGACTAAACCCTTGAATAAATATATTTATAATTTCATCATTCCTAAACATAATATTATTACTATGATTCACTCCATATATAAGTTAATAAAACAATTAAAAACCTTATCTTTAAAGGTTTAATCACTTGAAGATAAGCTTCAATATGCTAAAAATCCTAAGCATGGTACTAAAAATTATTTCCATAGCTCCCCACTATAAATCTATGTGTCTCATAAGATATCATTTATAACATGTTTTAAGAAACAAAAATAATATACAATAAATGAATCATGAAATTGGCATATGTTTAATACTTATCCAAGTGTAACTCTCATAAACATGATTTGAAATAATTTGATCGTATTACCTCTTACAAAAATTATGCAAAGGTCCAATTAATATTTTACTAATCATAAATCTCATGGACATCCCATAGATAGGTGTCATGCTTTGAAAAAAGTAATATAATATTTTATTGATAGTGGTTACCTTACATTGGATACACTTATTAAATCACCATTAGACTTAATCATACCCTCCAATATTGAATAACCCAATCTAATTGTGGTTTCATCTCCCAATATTGTATCACTAAAATAAGAGTTACCTAAAGAATATTCTAATAATAATAATGAGTTTAAATAGGAAGATCATAATTAATATTTACCTAATAATAATTTTTTTATAAGAGTGGTTTCCAAGGTTGTAACCATAAATCCATTTTCAATACTAGAACCTTTGGTCATCATCCCTCACATAGATGGTAAAAAATGCATGAATTTCATGGATGATAAATTTGGTGAAACTAATTATTTTATCATGAACCTTCTCAAAGATCTTAGATATGACATTTAACTCTTGAATAATACTACTTTATCCAAATTACTCTTAGGGTCTATTGATTTCCCATTGATATTGGTCTTAAATTTATTTCTACTATACTCCACATTTACCCTACTTTGACCAAAATAATTTTACTCTAGAAAACTCATGGATAGGATCAATGGATGAAACAATTTAAAAGAATCATGATCACATTCTCCAAGGAAATAATGTTTCCATTTTAAGAGATCAAACATCTCTAAATTAATAAGAAAAAGTAGAAACCATTTAGTCAACTAGTTCACAAGTAATTATATCTAATTATTTATTATCCTCAAGTTTAATTATTTCCTCAATAAAACTCAATTATATCCTTGAGACTTATTTATTGTCAAAATTAGTGTTAAATATGTGTGGAAATATGTTACAGATAATTATAATTGATTATATTATATTATTTTTAAAAGCTTTCCTCTTTAAATTTATTTATTAGATATAGTTGTGCTTAAATTAAATTCAAAAAGTACAAAAAAAATTAGATATATATATATATATATATATATATATTGTAATATTCATTTTTTTTTCAAATCTAGGACCTATGCATGACATACTTTGCTAATATACATAATTTATTGATATTATGTATCATATACATGGTAAATTACATAACCACTTTATATTAACATGTATTTCATGCTATACATGAGTGGGATGCAAGATATATTGGTTAAATGCGATCATGGAAATACATATGTGTGACATTCATTACACCTATGGGATACAACTAAGGTATATGATACTAATAATTATTAATCTATTGAAGAGAAAATAAAATAAAATTAAAAAATTAAAAATATGTTTAAATTGATTATACATATCCTATAATATATTAATAATATGATATTTATTTGAGTATCATGTCTAAATTATGGGATGAATACATAAATATACTTGTTGATTATGACCTATATGATACATAATCTATGTATGGCTACCCCATGTATGAGATCAATGGTTATCTTAAACATAGTATATTTTACATAGATTTTTTAGGTTTTATGTCTTATTCCATTTCTTTAAAATTGACTATTTTATTTCTTCATTAGTTTATCTTCACATATATGTGCACATAGACCATGTTTTCATTGGGTCTTTCATTTTAATTATTTATCTTGATTTGAACATTCATGATATCTATCCTATGATGACACATCCTTTATAGTAATCTAGTATTAGTGCACATTCTTAGTGGCATGTTAAACATTAATAAGATATACTACTTAACCATCCCTACATAATTGAATATATATACTTGCCTTTTTCATAGAATACATTGAGCTTACTTCAGTACGTATATTATATATCTTGTAAATTTGCATACACACAGATTTTGTTTCATTGAGGTCATGTATCTTTCTATCTCCACATAATTTATGATACATTATTTCATGACTCACATATCTATGGGGAAATATTACCTTCCTTCACTTCCTTGAGACTACTTTACTATCACACTTAGTACACACTATATGTTGACATATGATATAGATAATTTAAATATGTTATGTTATTATATTTTCAAATCCTTTCCTCTTATCCTTTATTGATTAAAAATATTTTTTCTTAGATTCATATAAAAAATTACCAAAAATTTAGAATAATTAAAAATATGTATATAATATTTAAATATTAAAAAAAATTACAAAACTAGGACCTAGTCATGACATTTTTTACTAATATACATGATTGATTTATGTTATGTATCATATAAATGGTGAATTACATATCCAATTTATATGCACATTTTTTTCATGATATACGTGACTCAAATTAAATGAAAACATGTTAGATATGATGCATGGGCATACATATGTGTGATTTTTGTTACACATATATGACATCATTTTACATTAGGGGCATACCTACATTAGGGGCATATTTGCACATTTATCATATTATATCTTTTCATAATAATAAAATGATCATAGTATATTATTAATAATTAATTTCTCTTAGTTATACTTTATAAATTGATATATCCTTATTTCCTATGGATATTATGTTTTTCTATTGTATATGATTACATTGATTGATTATATAGACTTATATCGATTGATCCATGCATGCTTGAAGTTGATGATTATTACATTTTATGGTCATTGAGTATTGTTATATTATTTTATTCCATAATTGAACCAATTATGTTTTTCATGTCATACATTAGTTGTGTTATATGTTCCTCTATTCATGTCATGGCCATGTTTATCCTATTGGGTTAGAATCGATTCAATGTCGAGTCATGTATGTACTGAATATATGCTTCATGTTCTTGATATTATGTATGTATGAATAGTTGCATATATGAATATTGTTGATTTCTTCCTCTTCATTTATAGGATATGTACTTTTTTTATGTGTGATGCATGATTCATAATTTGCATCTATTGTGTTGATTATATTTGTATGCCCATTACCTTAGACTACGTGTTTTTTATGTTATCTAATGATAAAATATTTCAATTATTACATATATTATAATTTTTTCATACATATTATACATGAAAAAAATTATGGTGTACACAACTCTTTATTTTTAGATGAGTGATTCTCAAGCTTCATCCCTCATATCAAAAGGGGGCATATATTGGGATTTTCTTAGAGAAGAAAGCCATGATAGACAAAAGGATCATACTTAGGGTAAATATATGTGATTAAAATGGGATAGGATGGATGCATTGAGGCTTATGCAAGGCATAAATGTGGAATTATACATGATTGTGAGGAACGTTTGGGACATTCTATGACATTTAAGTAGATTTATCAAACTTATCATATTAATTATATTTATCACTATGAGTATAATTATATTAATTTTAGTGAGACTATGATGAATAAATGATTAATTTATATATTAATTTGAGGTGTAGATGGATTTTGTTTGGGGCATGACTTTTTTCATGCAAACATTTTTCTATTTCTATGTTATATATTGATGGGGAATGATGCTACTACATAATCAGTTGGATATAAAATCTATCTACATGAATTAATTAGGTGTTTTAATTTACATATAAACCTTTTCATTGGTTCCACGTTTAAAAACTAACCTTTTTTGGGGTTCGAATTTCTCATAAGAACATATTTCAGAGTTCCACCTTTGCAAATAAACCTAGTTAGTGATTCTAAAAAAGAGGTATTGTGATATTTAGAAGAAACACTAAAATTATAGAAGTTATTATTATCTATTGGTGGTTGAGGAATTAACACTCTTAAACACATGGTTTTATTGATTGCATCTCTTTGGGTAAAAATCACCATATGGCATTCTTTCCATGACTTTAATAAATGTAAATTTGGTTCACATACCTTAGTTGTATTCATTCCTTTAATTTTGAATTTAAAATAATTTATAGATCCAAATAATTTTATATTTTTATATAATGAGTGTAAATTTATGTATACATGTTTGCTTATAGGGTTTTCATGGATCAAGTCAGACATTTAGGTCATACCTATCAACACCAAGGGTGATGAATCATAAGTACCAAATTTATTTTTTGTTATCCTTTTCATTTAGAATTTTAAAATTTAGACTAAATGGGCGGAATTTTTAAACACCCAAATTTTGGTATTAAATTATTGGAGACATCAATATTGGAACAATTTTACATACTTTAACTTATTATACACATTTGACTGGTGTGCACACTTTCCCTTATCTTTCTACCCACCTATTGTATTATCTAACTCACTTTACCAATACGCATATTAAATATCACCATAGTTTATGAAATAAAATCTCAAAATCATAAACAAACTATCAACATATCTTAGATCACTAATTTTCACTCCTACGATAGTATTGACAATAATGAGATAGTTTCAATATTGTTGTAAGAGTCTGCCTTTACTAGTAATGTCAAAGAAAATTCAATAATTATTATTTAAATTTAGAGTTCTAAATTAGGTCAATATAGACATATTTCATCATTTTTAATAGTATAAAATATAAAATATTTGGATATAAATACAAATAAATTATATGGTTATACTCACTTGGATATCACATTGAGAATCACTTGAAATATTGAGAAGTCATTTAGCACTCTATTGAGACATTATAAAAAATGCATACATATTTAAATATCCTTAAAAATATTAGCACTAGAGACAATTATGAATACAAAAACATGTCAAATTTTCATGATGCCAAGTGTTGAAAGCCAAACATTACATTTCATTTCGATATTGATTAGGGTGGTGTGCACTCACATCTACATATGATAACTCCACATGATTTGTTTCATATCTAGAGTATTATAA
This sequence comes from Torreya grandis, assembly GCA_037957365.1. NCBI lineage: Eukaryota > Viridiplantae > Streptophyta > Pinopsida > Cupressales > Taxaceae > Torreya > Torreya grandis. The sequence continues at coordinate 232,366 of JARHVA010007389.1, forward strand.
CATAATCAAATCTCAAAAACTTAGAGGGATGTGGTTGGAATTTTTTAATCCAAAATTTTAACCCAGTTTAGAGGGTCAACACATTTAAAATTGTGATTAATGGCTTTAACCAAAGAAAAGGAAAATAGATATGAATGTACTAGACCAAAGGTGAGAAAACAAAAATGAGGGATTCACAAGTATAATAATAGCTATCTAAGGTGTCATAGATAGGAACAGTCAATAAGGAGAGTATCAGTAGATCTTAGACTATACCAATCATCATATGGGTATGAGTTTTAATATTAGTGTCCACACATGGTTTAAGCTCTTATTTTATGATCTAATTGGTCATAGAGATAATAAAAATTCATTTAAAAGATGATGGATTATATAATTTGTAATTATTCTAAGTGTATCCTTTTTTTACTACTTTTCCCATTTCAAAAATAGTAATTAAAATATCAATCTACCCTTTCAAATTCAGATTTATATGATTATTACCTTATTTTACATAATTTGAATATTCATATTTTTATCTTATTCATATCACATTGATCACAAAATAGTTAAAAAATAAATAAACATAGGCTAATAACTATATTATTATGACTATTCATATGCAACATAATTTTTTCCCTCCTAGTCTTGATACTCATGTGACATCATCTATTTCTAATCACTCTCCTATGCCTACTAATCAATTTCATCTACAAATTATTCTTAATATTCAAGCCAAGGTGTCCCAACTAGAATAACATTCTTATAGAGTGGGCCATTTTAGAAATTCTAAAGCATTATTACACAATCTTTTGGTCCCATATATTTCTACTTATCTTCTACCTACAGGATTCATTATGCCTAAGATTAAACCATATGATTGGTAGAGGTGATCTAGAATAACATCTCAGATCCTTACATGTAGGATGTTTATATTATTCTTCTAATTATAAGTTACATATAATTTTTCATATAGAATTTGATAATATTCCTTGTATGGTTTTATGACCTTCCTTTCCAATCATTATATGCTATAAATAATTTGGGTGACTAATTCCTAGTATAATATTCTATCAATATTGGTGAGGTCTCCTATGCTCAAATTTTAAAACTCAAGAAAAGGACCCAATGTGTCCATTAGTTACTATTTTATTTTTTATAATATTATGCTCTTGAAAATGATAACTCCTATGTTTGATAAATTTTTTTAAGACATTAAATAAAATATTAATAATGCATATCTATCAGTCTATTATGTTCAAATTCTACCAATACTTTGATTCCATGTGACATATACTTAAATACCATGAAAGTAAGTTAATTATCTTGAAAAATATAAAGTATAAGACACATCATCCAATGCTTAATGATACTAAGAATGAGAACAATATTCCAACATATGCTTTGAATTAAATAATAGAGTAAATTTACAAAATTATCAAAACATCCTTATAATATTTTACAAAATATACTTGTGTGGAATCTAATATCTCTAACTCTACCAATGTATTTTGATATCACAATGGCAGAACCTGATGGGTTTGATGTTAATGCATATTGCGATTGGCATATACGTGCTTGAGATTTTACTAATAGATTTTATGAGTTAATGAATAAGATATAAGATTTAATTGAGAATAAAAATATTTGTATAACTTTTATTTATACACTTACAAATTATTTATTTTCACAACCTAATGTGAAACATAAAATATTTTAGGATCCATTTATAAAATATGTAACACAATAAACTAGGACTAATAACAAACTACATATCATATAGATTAGGCTAGGATTAACCTATGATTTTCATATCTCTAAAAATATTGACTCAAGTAAGGTAAATCAAATAGATCCCATTTATACCTGGTGATTCAAAATGTGACCAATATATCCTAAAACCTAGAAAGAGGAGAACCTAAAATAGTAATATCAAAAGAAAGGTTTCTAAGGCCTTTAGGCCTCTAACACAATTAAGTATTCTAACTATATATCTATTGTAAGTATTCTAATATTATAAACAAGAAATGTAAGTAAAGGGTAAGAGTTAAAAACATAAAAAATGGGTAAGGAGCCATGGTTTGCAAATGGGGGCCTAGTATAACTAAAATGGATAGATGGAAAAATCAAGTAATCCTACGTACACAATAAGTATAAGTGTAGAGAAATATTAAAAAATGATACACATCTATTCACTAAATAATAGAAAAAAAATTATCTACTAAATGAAATATCTACATTTATAATATACTTACCTTGAAGAGGACCCATTGAGCCTCAATCTTATCAAATTATATATATCATAAATAATTATCTAATAATTTTAATAAGAATTAAATATTCCATAAAATACAAATTTAAAAACATATAATAAAGGAAATCAATAGTAAGACACATTGAATGGTTTTAATGTGGTAAAACATTAATAATTTGAAAAACCAAAAATCTTATATCCATTATTCAAGAAACATATTACACCTAGTATTATTTTAAACTCACTTCTTCTATCTACAAATCATTCACAAAATTCTTGGAGGCACATTACCATGAAATAATTCATAGTGTTGTATTATTATTACAAGGGTAAAATAAATTTATAAGGTGATTACATAGTTGTGACTAACTAATTCAAATTTCACCTAATAATATTTAAAACATAAGATTTATATCAAAAACTAAATTTTTATTACTTTATTGTATTAAATAATAAATACATTATTTATTTAATGAAATAATATGGGGCTCAAAGGTATCCTAATAAATATTAATGATATAACAAGCCCCCTATTGTTTAATGGGGATACATGCCATAACAAAAATTAATATGCAAAATGAATTATAATCCATAAATCATCCATGATGAGTTTAATATAGTATGTAACACTTAAATAATTTAAACACTTCCATCATACCAATTCCACCTTTTTATACAAAAGGTTTTAAAATCTATAAATCACATGGGGTGATTTATGTTAACATGATAGTGGGACTATATCCCATAGTTTCTTATGGATAAGCTTTCAAGCATTTGCAATCCTTTATAACATAAATACCTCCATTAAAAAAATGTTTATTATTGGGTACACCTTAAACTCATGTATGGTGAATTTAACATAAAAATAACATATAGTGACCTTCTATAATGATTATATAATATATAACAAGTATAGAGAAGAAAAAAACATGGTGATTAGGATGTGTCATTTTAATGCACACCCCCCCCCTCAACTAGGCCTATCATTGTTTTGAATTTGAAAAAAATTGTAATGTAGAGTAATTTTGTGAAGATATATGCCTCATTTGTAGTACAATAACGCAAATCAATATCACTATGGATAATTTTTCTTGGATAAAGTGCACATGAAGTTTAATCTTGTTGTTATTTAGTGTTAAACTATATTTTTCTCTGAATTTATACGACTTTGAATATCAAAAACAAGAGTTTTACAGTGACAAACACTCATATTGAGTTTTCCAACAATATTTACATCCATGGCTTATTTAGTAGCTTTAATAACACTTATATTCTATGTTTTTTTATAAGATATAGACATAATTGGTTATTTTTTGTTTCTCCAAGTGATAACACCTTAATATTCTCTTAGAAAGTTTCTAATGATCTAGATAAGGATCCTGCATGAATCTTTAAATAATAATTATAACATAATAAATATTATATATAGTAATAGTTATATAATAAATATATGATCACCATTATAAAATTAAACCTAATTTCCTATTGTAAGTTTATAATAGTAATAGTGTCCTCAAGTAAATTGGATTAAATGAGAAATTATACATAACTCCATAATGAAAATAATTAGAGGAAGATGGATATTGTTCAATGTAGTCAAGGTTTTAACAACTTAGTTTCCTTTTGATAATTTTTGGATGCATTTGGGAAATTTCATAGATACTTATGGTTATATTTTGTTCCATCATTTTTGATAACTTGTTCTTTCCTTTGGTCTCTTTTTTTTGTATTTATCCTAGGATTTAGAAACCCTAGTAAAAAAATCCCCCCTTTTAACCTTAATAGAAAAAAACTTATATTATCAAAATAACTTATATGTATATCTAAAATTTTATTTTAATCAATGATAATTAATAATATATATTTTTTTAGTTTGATAGTTTTAATCTACTATCTAGCATTCTCAATCATTGGTAGATCTTATTACATTCTATAACAATTTATCAGTTCTTTACAGGTATGAAAGAGAAAAAAATTCTTATAACACTCAATTATGTTCAATAAATGATCAATAATAGAGTTAATAAAACTAATATCATGGTTGGGTTGTAAAAAATTTAGTGGACCTAGAGAATGCCATCCATGCTTCATGATGGTTTCACTCAAGGATCCTTTTGCAGTCCATTTAACCACTAGAAGAATTATCAAATGTATGATAAATGACATTTAGTTTGGTACTTATTTCCATAATGTTGTGTAATTTTCTTACAAATAATATAAAAATATAATTTTTCCAAAATTTATTCCAAGTTGTCATTTAGAATCTATATTTATCTCTAAAACAAAGAATGAAGAATTGAAAGATATGAAAAATAGGAGTATCCTAGAAATGCCAAGAACTATGTTGCATTTTATTGGTTCCCAATTTTACACCTCTCTAATATATCATTTCAAACTTGAAGAGAATGGAAAAAAATTATAATAAACCCAATAGTATGTCATTATAGCCAAGGCAGAGTTGGGTAATAAAAAATTGATTAGATTAAGAAAATGACTAAGAGGCACTGAAAAAAGGTATGTTTAGCTCCCTCCTACTTCTGGCTCTACCTAAACCAAGGGGAGAAGACCTAAGGGGTAGCTTGCTCACATGGATATATTATGAAATTCAACCTCCATGGGGATTATTAGCAAAAAGAGACATAGATGTGACTAGAGCACAACCAAACACTCACACTCCACCCAGGAAGGGTTGTCACAATTAATGCATAAATGCACTAGGTCACATTCAAAATACTAAATAAAATTATGTATATGACTATAAATTTCATTATGAAAGAATATTTAAAATATATGTCAAATTAAAAATTGTAACACTATTATTAAAATAAAAAAAATGTAAAGTACATGTTAGGTGAAAATGATCGTATGCATTTGTAGGGAAAATAATACTCATAATATACAAAGGATGTATTATATACAAGGTGGGAATAACTAGGATAGTTAGATGATTATATAAAATGGAAGGTGGCATGATGGTGGCCTATTTAAACAAAAAGATCACTTACAATGTTCATGACATTATCCTTAGAAAAATATGTAGAAAATACTCAAATACAAGTTAATGGGAAATACCAAGCGGTCCCTAAAAACATAGAGCATACATTTCAACTAAACTTTTAGGAAAATTCATCCTATCAAATATATAGATCTAGGGTGACCTAAAAGGCCATTAAATATCACATTTTCAAAGTTAAACTATAGAAAGGGATTTACAACCTAAACCTATGATCAAGATGACAACTTGTAGTGAACATAAACCCAAATATCAAATCAATAGGACTTGTAAGACATATTAATGCACTTACTCAACAAGAAATAACAAAGAACCACATGAATTTTCATTAATATTTAAAATAAACTCTACACATATCAATTGTTCAAAATGTTGCCAAGGGGGTAAGCTTGGTGAGTTCACTCTTTTGACAAGGGAGACATATAAACATGCTATCAAATCTTGCTAATGGTTGTACAACTAAAAACACTTTAGAAAGAGAGACAAGATCTATACATAACATTTGATCCCAAAAAAAATCTTATAGAACATAGACTTAGAGAAAATAAACACCTAAAAAAATGATCAATAACCTTAGAATAGTGGAAAAAACTGTTATTCATACATTTTTAAAAATCTACAACTATGAGTCATAACTTTCAAAATTTAAAATAAAAAATTTAGGTCTACTAGGATGCTTCTAACTAGAATATTTCCTTTGTCATGACTGAGATCTTCATCCATTTTCAAGAAAACTCATTTTTATAACTGCCTCTACAAGGAATGATGAAGACTTAGAGCATATCATTTGATATTTTGGTAGAAAATGCCTTTCACATGAGCTAGAACAAGAATATTCATTTGAGGAGCCAAAAATATTTTTTTATTATGTACAATTTCTTGGAAATGTTTTTTTGTTAATCTATGGCAAATCTAGAATCTTCTGGGCAAGAACCTTTCCTTTATGCATGCCATGGAATAACCTGCTATTATAATGATGACTAGAAAATATTCTTAATCCATGGCCACCTGAAGATCTTATTTGGAGTGTTCTATATTTATCTTGAAAACCTATAATATATTTTCCATGGAGGAGCTCAAACAAACACATTAGATGAAAAATGCCAAACTTAGGCTAAAATAACTTTTGTACCCTTTTGTCTCCAATATGCTTTTTCACATATTTGCCCCTTTCAAACTTTATCACTTTATAAAATTTATATTTTTCAATACATCTATGTTTTTTTGCAAATTTTCCTTTTAATGCATAAATACATTATTCCCAGCATTGATCTATTGGGGACATTTTGGCCCTTCTTGCACATCTATGAATTTCCAAGTTGAAAATGATAGTTATAATCCCCCTAGGAAGATTCCCAATGGAGGTCTTGGAATGAGCACATTGGGTTAGTAGAGTCACAATAGATTATAATGTATTGAAAACATACTTGTCACCCTTTTAAAATTCCCTATCATATAGGCTTTACTTGATATTTGCATAGAGGTCATTAATTATATGAACATAAGCCTCTTTATATTTTATAAATTCTACAAACATGTAATATATTTTTCCTACAGTTTAAAATGGGCTTTATGCATTGTCTAATCATCAAGATCACACTTTAGAGCCAATATTTTACATATCTAGAAACCCATTCTCTACCTCTAACTTTATACTTTAGCAAAAAGTACCTTTATCTCCTTATTGTAGAAATCCAATGACATCATAAACATTTGACCTCTATGTTATTCACAACAACCCTAAAGACTACATTATGAGCCTCTAGATAAGGGACCTATCGCTAAAAAGGTGCCTTTAAGTTTTTTATAGATCTCCCATGGTTCATTTGAAACTTTCCTAGTCAATCCACTTATCACTAGTGAAATCTCTAAGAATTGCTTTGTGTAGAACCTTTGAATATGATGTGGATGCCCATGTGGCATTTTATATGTCACACTATTCTTTATTTTTAAATGTGACATTTGTTACCCATTAGACAAATTTCACTTTCATATAGGTTTTGATCCCTTTGATGAGTCAGCTCTTTGTCATATTCTTGATCTATGTGCATGGATGAATGTAAACCATCATTTTAGATCCAAAGGATTAAACACCATTGGTTGTCCACTATGGATTAAATTTCTCATCCACACACTTGTCATTTGATACCCATGTAAACATCTTTTATGGGTGTATGATCATCAATTTTAATCCACTCTAGATGATCATTGAGATTAATTTTGACACTCACATGCCCATAATTTGATGTGTGCATGACCATCAATGAAATCCATGTGATCATCAAATTTAAGCTCATAATAGATAGTTACCATGGTTTAAATTTGATGTATACATACCTATAATTTAATTTTTCACATGACCACTAATGATGTCTATGTGACCTTAAAATTTAAGACTTAATAGATAATGTTTGAGCTTAAATTTGACATTACGACCATTGATGATGTTCATGAATCCATCAAAATACTTACTCATCCCTTTTTGAAAGATTTCATCTTGAGTCAGAAAAACATGAAGGCACCAAACTTGTAAGAGATATTCAAGGCATGAAGAACATAATTTACATATAAATCCTTTGGTCTGAGATGATTTCTACACAAATTTATAAAAATTCATAAGTGAACTGACCCATTTGTTTATACATGATGTGTAAAATGGCTTGGTCTAATTAGACTTATGTTATGAACTTTACTCAATCTTTGAAAGCTTTGATGATTTTATAAGGCTTAGACTAACTTTTCCATGACATCAAGATGCTTGGACACCATGAAACTTGTTAGGATCCTTCTCTCCTTGGAATGTATGCCAAATGGTGGGTAGAGGATAATAGCTTAAATCAAAATCTCTAGGTACAAATGCTCCAAACAAACTATTTGAATTTTGTCTCTATTCAACCTCTTGGTCTGCAAGACTCTTATCTTCATTTAGCCCTTGGATCCTTAACATTCCTATATTTAGCATCAATTATTTTAGGCCTTTTGTTTTTGACATCTCCACATCTAGATAAGTGTTCTATAACAATTTGGTTGGGATAATTTATTCCCACTTTGTTTTCAAAAAAACTTCTCTTAAACATACTCTTATAGGCTTTCTTTTACAAAAATTTCATCAGGATAATTGTTTTGAACATTTTCCCTAATGGAAAAGAATTTGTACTTTTTCCTTTGATATTAAGCCTTTATATTTTTATCCTCATCAAGAAAATTGTTTTAGACATTTTGTCTGGAATAATTTCCCTAAAGGATATATGGGCTTAACATTTTTTGTGAAGAAAAAGAACTTACCATTTTGTTAAGATAATTGAATTATGTTAAGATTTTTACATGGGTAAAATGCCTAAAGTAAAAGGACCTTTATAATTTTATGCTATGTGTAAAATAAATGGACCAAGCTTTATTCAGACCATGCTAACAAATGAAGTGGACCATGGTAATTAGCTAGACCATGTAAATAAAATAAAAGGGACTAGGCTACGAGAAGTAAAATAGACCAAACATGAAATTTTTTGACTAAGGTTTGGTCATTTTAATAAACATGACCAATCCTTAGTATTAAAAATAAAAATAAGTCCACAACATATTAAAATTTTCCTACCTAAGATTGGGTTTCAATTAGGGGGTCTAGGCTAGAGAAATTTGAATGATGGTTTCTCAAAGTGTATATAGATGAACTCATTTGGATTTTGTGATAAACAAAAGCCATTTAAAAATTATAATTAGGCAATAAAATTTATATTTACACTTGGCAAGGGTCCAATTTCTTTTGTGCAATTTTAGGCACTAATATAGGCTCTCACCCAAGGATGCAAACCCCATGTGGGTGTGTAAAGAACCCCAAAATGTAAGACCATGTTCCAATCCATTAGGTCATAGAAACAAGACTTAACATTTTACCAAAAATAATCATGAAGGCTTAATTAAACAATGGTAAACTTAACAAAAATAGATCAAGAGGATATAAAAACAAAAAAACATGAAGGGAAACTATACAAATAAGGCCCAAAGTAGAGGGGAGACAAAGTAATGAGATAATAGAAAGATAAAACACTATACAATTTATATATAATATGGTACACAAGTGTAGGTTATGGACTCAATCAAGGAAGTGTTTTAGATATCTACCAATATGGTAGTCAATGGAATAGGGACCCATCCACAAGGCATCAAATTTTCTATACTTTCCTTTCTCTTCATGCCTATTATACCAAAGTAGAACCATATCACCTATTTGATGTTCATGGATTGACCTTCTTATCAAATATTTTCTTTAGCTTTTCCTTGAACTTGAGGTGTCTTTCATTAGTTTGTCTTCAAATTTCATAAAGCTCAATAATTTGGTTCATTATACTTTCATAGTGGTTGATTTGTTCATCTTCCTCTATTTGTTGCATGGGATGATAGGTAGGCAACTATAAATTCATAGGCATAACTACATGAGCTATGTAAAAAAGCTCAAAAGTGCTTCTACCTATGGATCTCTTATGTTTGATCTTGTAATCCCATAAATCAAACTTTTGTTGTTCACCCCACTTCTTCTTATTTGTTTTCAATGTTTTTTTGATGATCTTAATCAAGTTCTTATTACTAGATTTTGCTTTCCCATTCCCTTAAGGGTCATAATTAGAAGCATAGGTCAATTAAATCTCATAATATTTACACAATGACATTAAATGTTAGCTTTCAAGACCATAAAATTTTCATTAATAGCTTTAATAATCACACCAAATCTATGAATAATTTGATTTAACAAAAAATCCATAACTACCTAATGTGTTGCTTTCTTTGTAGAGACCGCTTCAACCCATTTTTTGAAGTAGTCAGTTGTAAGTAGTATCCATGTATGTATATAACTTGATAAATCAATAATTTATATAATGAAATCCATTCCCCATTATTTTTATGGGCCTTTAGTCATCACAAGTTATAGGGGAGAGAGCCTAAATCTTTCATCCTCCTAGTAAAGTACTAACATTTCTCACATGTTTTGACTTTCTAAGAAACATCTTTAAATAGTGATGGCCACCAATACCCAACTCTCATTATTTTATGCATTGTGCCCTTATCTACAAAATGGACACCACATACTCCGCTATGGAAATCTTCAATCAGTTCAATAATCTGGTCTTCTAGCATGCATCTTAGGAGAACCCCATATGGATTTTTTCATGCTAGTTCATTATCAATTAAGAGGTATTTTTGGGAAACAAGCTTGAGATTTATTCTTTGATTCTTATCCAAGTTAGGGGATAATTCATATTTTACAAGTAATAAACAATATCTCTATACCACAGAGACATGTTAAATTGACTCAAAGAATAATCAACATTAAAAACAATAATCTTAACCTCAACAACTTTCAAATTAGTCTCATCTATAAGTTTGGCTAGACCCATCCCTCTTACCAAATTAGTGGTCCTTAATATCCATGTCATACTCTTATAAATTATTAAAACACCTTCATCTCTTGATGGATACTTTATTCTGAGTCAAGATGTCCTTCACCATGGTGTGTGAGACAAGCAATAATATTTGAGCTCATAATATAAGTCCTGAACATCTTGACATCTTTCAAGAGAGTAGAGGCTTGATTTTACATGATGCTGTAATTTAGTTCAGGATCTTGCATATCTTTTCTAAATAAATCTATGGGATTCTCATGACCTCCATTATTTTGAAATAATATAGCAACAATAGTATTGCATGATGCAAAAGAGAATATCTAGAATGTCTTTATGTAATTAGGGCTAGCCAAGAGAGGAGAAGAATTTAAATATCCCTTGATGTCATTGAACTCTAACATGGCATTTTCCTCACATGTGATGGTCTAGTCCTTCTTCAACATGGAAGTGATAGGTAGAGTAATCTCTAAAAAATTAGACATAAACCTCCTTAAAAATTTAATTTTTCTAAGGAAATACTGAATTCCTTTCTTGGATTATGGGATAGGCACTTTGTCAATGGTTTCAACCCTTACAAGATCAACCATGAAACCATACTTAGACACTATATGTCCCAAAAACTTGGCCTTTTATACTCCAAATTGACACTTCTTCAAATTAAGTGAAATACCAAACTCCCTGAATCTAATAAACACTTTTTCTAGATGCTTCAAACGTTCCTTTCTAGTCTTGGAGTACACAGTAATCTGATCCTAATACACATCAATGAAATTATTTATTATCCCTATAAAAATGGCATCCATATCTCATTGGAACATTTCACTAGCATTCATCAATCTAAAAGGAATCCTCATATACACATAAGTGCCCTATGGTGTAGTGAACATAGACTTGGATCTATCAGATTCCTTCACTATAACCTAGTTATACCCTAAGAAACCATCTAATGTGGGAAACATCTCTAATTTAGTAACACTTTATAGTAGGTTCTCCATATTGGGTAGGGGATAACTATATTTAAATAAGCTTTGTTTAAATATTAAAAATTCACACACAAGCAGATGTCACCATTCTTCTTTTGCATAAGGACTAAGTTTTCCACCCATGATGAATACCTAATGGCATAAATTATACCACCATCCCTTATATTCTTTAATTCATCCCACATCTTGGTGGATAATATGGGGTTAATGGGCCTCTATTTCTTCTTGAAAGGCTTGCTATCAAGCTGTAATGGGATGACATGCTAAAACAACTCTTCCTTATACATGTTTAACTCATAATAAGCCCATGATAGACAATCTTGGCACTTTCTTAATATCTAAATGTAACCTTGTTTCTCAGTCACATTTAGGTGAGTACCTATCCAAACCTTTCTTATATTCGCATGAGAACCCAAATTACACTCAGTCATGTCTTTTTTGATAAATGAGTCTCTCAACTTTATTATATCATCTCCATCAAAAGATGACTCTAAAATTACCAATATTATTGGGAGCATGCTTTTTTTAATTGACCCAAATAAGGTCTCCTTCCCATCACAAACCTAAATCATTAATTTTAATTCTATGAGCTGATCATGGAACTCAACCTCATAATTTATAAACCTTCTGATCTGATCATCATCTTCAAACACCTACCAATGATGAAAAATATTTGGCATTGAAGTCCTAACAAGCACCTCCACTTGATATTGAAAATGAGGGCTTATATTTGGAATATCAAATTGAGCACCTAACCCTACATGTTTTTTAGATTCCTAGTTGACACGTATATCATGATAACAAAGATTAAATGCATTAAAAAATTTAGGCAAATCCCAAACAACATTCCAATATTGTTTCAACTTTTTATACTTGGTGGCACAAGCATTATGGATATGCTTAAACACTAAATCAGAATTGTCCTCAATAATCAAACCTTTAATTCCATATTTGTGGGAAACACTTAAACCATGTAAGAGTGCCTCATACTCAATAGTATTTTTCATGTACTCAAAGGACAAGTGAAAATAAAACATAAAACATTTACCATTAGGGCTATAAAAGATAACCATAGCTCCATTCTAAGATTAGAGTAAGCCCCATCAAAGTACATCTTATAAACTATACTTTGTTTGTCAAGTACAACATCAATAATATCAAGTTGTTCACTAGTATTAACATTCCCAATAAATTTTCCTAATTCAACATCTGTGTATAACACTTCATTAAGAGCACATTTTAGATCTTCAATTGTATGCAACATTTTTGGCTCTCTATAAAGCTTAAACATCTTACCCTCTAGTGGAATGGTAACATAATAAATGTCCATTTCTATACTTCCACCCATGCTAGTAGCCCATTTATGTGATAGTAACATCCCCCACTTAGGTGGGTAGTCTACAACTACCACATCCATATTCAGATACTTACTAGGATGAACTATGAATTATACAACTAGTCCCTTGACTTGTCTAACAACTAGAACCTCTCATGAGTCCATGGCATAACACTTACCAAAGGCTAATGTAATATTAACTAAAATTTCATTTGGGACACCCAAGGGCATAACATTGCAAGAATCTCTAAAGTCAAACATGTAGTTATGAAATAATCAGACCATTAATAACTAGGGTTGTATAAAATGGATCCACATTTAGCTAACTTTCTACTAATTCAATCCCCAAATAAACTTTTGGAGTAGGTTCAACAACCATTTCTAATGCTTCATCAAAATTTTAGGGTTTTTGGGGCAACTTAATTTCATTCATAATTTACCTTTCACCAAATTCTAGGTATTCAAAATCCCTCTTCCTATGTTCATGTATTCTTAACAATTCATAATGTGGCATGGTGATTTTTAGTTGGCTCAACACTTGGGATATATCAAATATGTTGTACTAGAGGAAGTGGAGTATTTCATGAAAGGGTGACAACACCTTCAGCTATAATATAGTCACTTAAGTTCTGAAGTGGAGTGGCTGGGATGGATTAGCATTTTTAACAACCTTTAAAGGTGGTTTTTTTTTTCTATTCATTATCACCCTTAGGGATACTAGATAATGTGGGTACTTTATTCTTAGCTAGAGCACCTATAGGCATAGAAAATTGGGAAATGTGCACTATTTTGGAAGTCTTAATGATTGTTGTAGTTTTATTAGCATCTTTATTATCATCCCCTAACTTTGGATTTTTAAGGGTAGTGTCTTGAGGAGAAACAACCTGATATTTATTTCTCAAGTGATACTCCTCTTGGGAAATTAATACATTAAGTAAAAACTACATATCCTCAACTAATGGAATCCGTCCATTTTTATTGATCATCATATAATGTAAGAAATCAAAATCATCAATGGATAATTCATATGCTTGTGCCATATTAACATGATAAGTAAATTTAGGAGTTGAGACACTTTTTCAACTACACTCCAAAATTTATCAACAATAATAAAACTTAGCAATTCTATGGAGGTAGTCATCTCATATTAAGGGCTTTGACAATTAAACATCAAAATCTCATCATTGAATGATGCAGACTCAATTTCATTCACATCTTCATCAATTGGTTCAACTATATCACATGGGGGATGTGGAAGGAAGCACTTACCACACCAACAAATACCAATGTCACAATTTATAGTATTCACCATGGCATTTAAATGATTAATCACTTCTTTTCTAGCCCCTTTGTTCTAATTTCTTTCCGTTTTATCTTCATGTGCAAGCCTCTTCCCTATGTCATTATCTCTATTATGGAAATCTACCCTTGGTGCTTGATTCAGATTTGAATCCAACTCATAACTAGTAGACACATTAGGGAACCCATTTTCATCTCTAGCCAACTTGTATGACATTTATTTTATAGTAGAGGCCAAAGTTTTGATAGTTTCTTCTAAGTTGGCTATCTTCATGGGCTATGTCTTTTCGTATTGACCAACTTCACATCAGCCCACTTGTTCATGGGTTTTCCCATAGCCTTTATGTTATTCATAATTTGGATGGCCATATTGAATGACAACCCACATTAGTGGGAGCCTTGTCCCTCAAGTAGTACACAACTATATCAAAGGCATCATAATACTTTATCAAGTATGTTGTATCACTGGGCCTAATTTTTTTAGGTAGCCACATCATAGTCTTGTTGATATAGGTGTTAAAGTCCTCTATACACTCATTAGGATTCTTTTTGACATTTTAAAATTCAACCAAGATAAACCTTTGATCAATATTATAACCATATTAAATAATAAATAAATTATGCATCTCTTCCCATGAATCATTGCATATATTGTGAAGGGAATTCAACCATTTACAATCATCTTCCTCCATTGTGTACACAAACAACATGATGCATACATCCTCATACTTAATGTCATATTCTTCAATGATTTTTTAAAAATCCCTTGGGTGTTTATCACCACTCACCATATTATTCCCTTAGAACTTTGGAAGGCATTTCTTTACTTTATTTGGGACTTCATTTGGATAGCCTTCCATTTCATCAAAATTAATAGGAGTAAATTTTGGAACATGGAATGTAGGACATACATTATCCTCTATATCCCTATGCCTAATGATTAATTCAATGGGAAGTTCAAGAACAAATGGAAAAGGGATATGATGGGCTGAATGAGGTAGACATAGTAGATCAAACTTGGGAGGGGATTCAGCTGGTTGAGAAAGAGCTAGAAAATAAATGAGATTATGTGTTTCAAAATCACTAGAACTATGATAGTCCTCTATAATAGGAGTATCAACAAAGATTTCAAGATTATCATAATCCTAATAACCCTTAGTAGTTGAACTTTTGCCTTCACTAGATCTCCAAACTTGTCCCCTTTTCCTTGGATGACTAATTAAAGGATAGACATGTTTATTAGATGGGTCACTTTTGAAAGATGATCTCATTCCTTCCAAATTTGTAAAAAACATACTAAAAGATGAAGGTTAACAAAAATATTAAAAACAGGAACTGATCTTCTTAAAACTAGATGATAAAATAGATTCACCACTATAATCAAAATTTTGGAATATATTAATTAACACGCTAGTGCGATACAGGCTAAAATTAATCTTGCTAAAGATTAATAAGATATAAAATAAATACAATAAATTTTTTATAATATGTTCAAAAGGGAAAAGGTACCTTCCAACATGCAATGTTAATATCTCTTTGTAATAAACACAACAAAAATCAAAATTTCAAATATCTCAAATCTTGGTACATCCCTAGTGGAGTGTTATAGAATTGAATGCCAAGATAGTTTGACTATAACACAAATAGGTAGATAAATTTAAAAATGATAATAACTCTCTTTAAGAATCCCTAGAAACATAAGTAACTAGGATTTTAATTTAGTCTCCAACAATAGTTCTAGTGAAGTTTTAGTTCTCAATTATACACCTCTCTAATATAGCCTTGCACACTTGAAGAAAATGGAAAATAATGATGAGAAACCTACTAATATGTAGTTATAGCTAGGGAAGGTTTGGGCATCAAAAATGGACTAGACAAAGAAAATTACTAAGAGGCACTGACAAAAGGTATGGTCAGTTCTTGATACTTTTGGCTCTACTTGAACCAAGATGAGAGGACCTAAGGGGTAGCTTACTCACATGAATGTATTATGGAATGCAACTTCCATGGGGATTATTGGCACAAAGAGACATATATGTGACTAAGGCACAACCAAAATTCAAACTCCAACTAGGAAGGGTTATCACAAAGAATGCAAAAATGCACTAGATCACATTCAAGCTATTAAAGTAAATATGTATATGACTGCAACTTTCATTCTGAAAGAATATTTAAAATAGGTCAAATGGAAAAATGAAACACTAGTATTCAAATTACAAAATGTAAATACATGTTAGGTAAGCAAAATCATATGCATTTTCAGGGTAAATAATACTCATAATATGTAAAGGATGTATTATATGCAAGGTGAGAAGAGGTAGGATATTTAGATGATTATATAAAATGAAAGGTGGCATGTTGATGGCCTATTCAAATATAAAGATATCTTAAAATTTTCATGACATTATCCTTAGAAAAATATGTATAAAATACTCAAATATAAGCTAATGGTAAATACCAAATGGTCCTTGAAAACGTAGAGCATACAATGTAACTAAACTTTCAAGAAACTTTTTCCTATCAAATATTTAGACCTAGTTTGCCCTAAAAGGTCATTTAATAACACATTTTTAAAGTTAAATAGTAGAAATGGATTTAAAACCGAGATCTATGATCAATATGACAACTAGTAGTGAACATAAATCCAAATATCCAATCAGCGTGACTTGTAAGACATATTATTGCACTTCATCAACAAGAAAGAGTAAAGAACCACAAGAATTTTAATTAATCTTGAAAAGAAACTTTATACACATCAATTGTTCAAAATTATACCAAGGGGAAAAGCATGGTGAGTTTTCTCTTTTGATAAGGGAGATATACAAACACGATCTCAAAGCTTGCTAATGGTTATACAACTACAACGACCATAGTAAGAGAGATAAGATCTACACATAGTAATTGATCCCAAAAAGTTACTGGAGAACCTAGACTTAGAGAAAATGACACCTAAAATAGTGACCAAAAACCTTAGAACAAAGGATAAAACCCCTATTTATATATTTTTTTATATATAGAATTATGGGTCACAACTTTCAAATTTGTAAAACAAACTTTCAAGTCCACCAAAATGCTTTCAGCTAGAATATGCCCTTTACCACACCTAAGATGTTCATCTATTTGCAAGAAAAAACATTTTTATAACTACCTATACAAGGAATGATGAAGACTTGGAGCATATCATTTCATATTTTGTCTGAAAATGCCTTTCACACAAGCAAAAAGGATGATATTCATTTAAGGAGCCAAATATATATTTTTATTATGTGCAACTGCCTAGAGATGCTTTTGTGTTAATCGATAGTAAATCTAGAATCTTTTGGATAACTTCCTTTCCTTTATGCACACCATGGAACAACCTACTCTTGCAATGATGAATGGAAAATAATCTTGATTCATGGCCACTTGAATATCTTCCTAGGAGTGGTCCATATTGATCTTGAAAACTTGTAATATCTTTCCTATGTAGGAGTTCAAACCAACAAAATAGATGAAAAATGAAAAATTTAGGTTAAAATACCCTTTTTACCCTTTTGGATCTAATTTGCTTTTTCAAAAAATTTCCCCTTTTACACTTTTATCCCTTTAGTAAATTTGTATTGTTCAATACATCTAAATTTTTATGCAAATTTTCCTTTTAATGCATAAATACATTACTCCCACCATTGATTTATTAGGGAAAATTTGGCTCCACTTGCACATCTTGAAATTGCCAAGTTCCAAACTTACAACTAACACTTATATTCCCCATAGAAAGCTTCCCAAAGGAAGTATTAAAATGATAACATGAGGGGTTAGTAGAGCCACATTGGATTATATTGTACTGAGCACATAATTTTTAACATTTTAAAACTCCCCATCATATAAATGTTACCTAAGATCTACACAAAGGTCATTAATTATATGAACATAAACCCCCTTTATATTCTATACATACTACAAGCATGTAATATATTTTTATTATAGTTGTAAATTGGGTTTATGCATAATTTAGATCCAATATTTGACATATTTAGAAACCCACTCTTTGCCTTGACTTTATACTTTAGAAAAAAGTGACTTTATCTCCTTATCATGGACAGCTAATGACATCATAAACATTCAAACTCTATGTTATTCACATCCCTAGGGACTACATTATGAGCCTCTAGATAAGGAACCTATGGCTTCCCAATAAACCTATGCCCTATGGTTTCAAAAGTGAATTTAAACTTCCTATGGATCTCTCATGGTTTGTTTAAAACTTACCTAGTGAATCCACTTATCACTAGTGAAAGCTCCATGAACTGCTCTGCATAGGACCTTTGAATATGATGTGTATGCCCATATATAATTCACCATGTCATGTTATTCCTTATCTTAAAATGTGACCTTTGTATCCCATTAGACATGTGTCACTTTATTACAAGTTTTTAACCCTTTGATTAGTTAGCTCTCAACCATACTATTGATCTTTGTGCACAGATTGATGCAGACTATCGATCTAGATCTAAAGGATCAAACACCATTAGATACCCACTATGGATTAAATTTCACATCTATGTTATTATCATTTGATGCCCATGTAAACATATTTTATGGGTGTATGACCATCAATTTCAATCCCTAATAGATAATCACCAAGATTAATTTTGACATTCATGCACCCATCATCTGACGTCTGCATGACCATCAAATTTAAGCCCTTAATGGATAGTTACCATGGCTTAAATTTGGCATTTATGTGCTCATCATTTTATGATCACATGACCATTAATGATATATTTGTGACCATCAAGTTTAATTCCTAATGGATAATGGCTAAGATTAATTTTTATGTCTACATAACCATCAATGACATCCACATGACCATCACACTACTTGTTCATCCCTTTTTGAAAGCTTACATCTTGAGTAAAAATAAAAATTAAGGCACAAAAATTTTAAGAGATATTCAAGTCATGAAGAAAACATTTCCATATAAATCCTTTGGTTTGAGATGATTTTTGAACAAACTTATAAAAGTTCATAAGTGAGCTAACCTGTTTGTTTATACATGATGTGCAAAATGGTCTGGTCTAGCTAGACTCATGCTATGAAATTTTCTTAATCCTTGAAAACATTGATGATTTTCTAATGCATAGACCAACTTGTCAATGACCTTGAGCTTATTGAACTACATAAAACCTACTATGATCCTTCTCTCCTTAGACTACATGTCAAATGGTAGGTCGAGGATAATGGCTTGAACCAAAATCTTTAGGTACAAATACTCTAAATAAACTATCTACATTTCAGCTCTATTTATCCTTTTGGTCATTGAGACTCCTATCTTCATTTATGCCTTCAGTCCTTATTATTCTTGTCTATGGCATCAATTATTGTGGGCCTTATATTTTTAGCATCTTTATATCAAGACAATTATTTTTCAATAATTTTTTAGGAGAATTATTTTAGACATTTTGTTTAAAATAATTTATATAAAAAAAACTCTTATAGGCTTTCCTTTTTGAACATTTCATTGGGATAATTATTCACACATTTTATCTAAAATAATTTCCTTGAAGGAAAAGACTTTGTACTTTTGATGAAGAAATTGAGCCTTTACATTTTTGTCCTCATTGAGACAATTTTTTATACATTTCATCTGAAATAATTTCCCCAAAGGATATATGGGCTTAACATTTTCCCTAAATCAAAATAAATTTACATTTTGCTAAGATAATTGACTTTTGTTTGGATTTTTGCTTGCTCGAATGAAAAAGTTCTAAAGACTTTTACACTAAGTGTAAAACAAAGGGACCAAGATCTATTTGGACCATGCTAACAAATGAAGTGGACCATAAGCATTAGCTAGGCAAAGTAAATAAAATAAAAGGGACTAGGCTACGAGAAGTAAAAGGGACCAAACATGAGATTTTTTTACTAAGGTTTGTTCATGTTAATAAACATGACCAATCCTTCGTATAAAAAGTAATATTAAGTCCACAACATATTAAAATGTTCCCACTTAAGATTGCTTTTAAATCAAGGGGTCTCAACTAGGGCAATTGGAATGATGGTTTATCAAAGTGCATAGACATGAACTCATTTGGATTTTTTTAATAAACTAAGGGAACTTAAAAATTGGAATTGATCAAGAAACTCAATATTTATACTTGGCAAGGGCCAATTACTTTAATGCAATTTTGGGCACTAAAACATTCAGTAAATGTTCATAATTTTTTTTGTTCCAAAGCCATGATCATTATTGTACATATTATTAGTACAACTCTTACTAAATTCTTACATCTTTCTAGTCCTCTTGAAAAGTGTTCTAATAAAATAATCAAGTGTCATTCTCCTTAGGATATTTGGAAGTCCTATTTCTATTTTTATTCCTAAAGTGAAAAGAGAAAAATTTGATTATACCTCATACTCTTGAATTTTCATAGGTTATGGAGTAAGAACTAAAGTATTGAGCATGTATGATCCATCTAAATGAAAACTAATTGAAAAAATGAATGTTTAAATTCTTAAAAATTATTTATGTAAGCCTTCTATAGAACCCTTTTAAGTTTCCTCTTACGAAGACATAAACAATTACGTTCATCCTTATGAAGAAACAAGTTCCTTATAGGAAGATGATACAAATTTAGATAACCTTAAGTTTGAGGGGGGAAATTTTTTAATTTTCATTCATTTTAAAATACCTAAATTGTTTGAATCTTTAATTCAATAATCTAATCTTGAAAATATTTATAAAGTGAATATAATTCAATGTTATTATCATGATTTAATGACTTTATATGAATGTGAACCTTAATATTTTAAGGAATCTATTCAATATCATAGATGGAAAGATGCAATACAATTTGAATATAGATCCTAAATTAAAAATTATACTTGGGATCTTGTCCCCTTTCCTTATAGAATAAATATTAATGGTTCAATATGGTTTTATAAAATTAAATATAACTAAATTGGGAAAATTAAAAAAATTAAATATAGGTTATTTAATCGATGTTTTACTCATAAACCTAGTATTTATTATGTTTAAAACTTTGATCTTATGAAAAAAATGAGTAATGTTAGATTACCTATTGCTTTTATAACTTAAAATGGTTGGGAAATACACCAGATGGATGTTCCAATGAACATCCCCTTTGAACAATGGTGATTTATAATATATTATTATGGTTCTGAAGCCCTCAAAGATTGAATAAAGTTATATTCTAAATGTATCCCTCCCAATAAATCTCCAAGAATCTAAAATACAAGATTATTACAAGACAAGACTAAGAATTATCTCCTCCAAATGTAGATTAGGGAAGACGTGCGAGAAATAGTAGATTGAAATGAGTTTATATCATCAATTCAAATGAAATAGTAACTTATATTTATAATTATCAATATCCCTAACACATCCCATAAATTAAGCCACCATCATATCACCATGATGTAGATTAAAAAAAAGTGTTTCAACCTACCTCAAACTACATCAACTTGGCTGAGTTAGTTGAGATTATCAAGTTAAAACATTTAAAACTACATTGACTAGGTTAATGTGGTTAAAATGGACATGCATAAAAAATAACTTCATTGAATTAGGTCAATGTAGTAGGAAATATGGGTCCTGATATAGCTAGAGGAGGTATGATGAAAATAGGTAATTTGGAATTTAAATATGAGGAAGCTATAATGAGTATATGAATGATATATAGATAACAAAATATCTTGAAAAACAACAATGGCTTGCCCACCCCTTTCTTGGTGCACCCTTTAAGGCATGTACTCAAGGATATTGAAGCTTGATAGGTTGTTACAAGAGAAAGCATCAAATGATACAAGTAAAAAAATTAATGTGTATACATATACCCCACTTGAAGTTCATCATGTGTCTCAATAGTGTAACATGGGATAGTGTTTTGAAGAAGAGCATAACAACACAAAAATTTAGCTAACTAAAAAGAAGTGACTAAAATAAATGTGAAAAATTACTATTTATAAAGTTAGAACTAAAATTACCACATACATACCTTGACTTACCTTTATCGCTAAATGGTTTCATAGTAAAATCATTGTCTTTTGGAAGGCATAATAACTAAATTGGACAAATCCTAGGGATACAAGGTTAGAAAGAGTAGAACACAAAACTAATAAGGCCAAATTAAATGTAAATCTCTCAAAATTTAATAAATAACTTGAAAAATTATTGATCTGATATGACAAAGACTGTGTTAGGACAAAAGACTAAGGAAAATTAATAATTACTAAAGGAAAGAATCGTTAAGCTAAAAATATGAGGCTAATTATGACCAAAATATCCAAAAATGTATCAAAAGTAAGAAAAGTAACAACCCATATTAAATAAGGGATGCATAGAATTGGCTAATGATACCAAAATTAATGTAAGATAATTATAAACCCATACTCAAACAAATATGAAAAAGAATGATATAAAAATCATGAAAATGAAAAAAAGGGATCAAATGGCCCAAAAAATTCAAATAGAAAACTCAAGGTCCTAAAACATAACCAAGAGAAATCCTAGAAAGGTAAGGATAAAACCAAGATAGAATCTCAAAACAACTCAAAGATGCAACTTCTATTATAAATATGTTTGAATTACAACTATTGTATGCTTAACATGTCAAAGAGGGATGGAGAATAAGAAGTAATGAAAATGGGAAAAAGGTTTAGAAACAAAATTCCCTATCAAGGGGGGAATGAAATGGGTGGTGGTTGAAAGAGGGTAGAACCAATAAAAAACATGATATTTATCCAAAAAAAGACACTAAAATTAGGCTGACAAGACTAAGAGACTTTAAACATTGATGGTCTTAGATAACACTACCTATAAATGTAAGTTTGGGATAACTAGTGAATTATATAGATCATCCCATGAAGGCTAGTATGAAAGAAAATTAAAATGGTCCTACCTTCCCACATTGTGTTCCACATTCCTCAAGACCACTTACAAAGTTGTCAGTTGACTACAAATATTAGGTACTTTTTTGAGGAAGTATGTGGAAAAAATAAGTATGATATAATGAATCCTCTTACCCTAGTCTACTAGCCTATGATAATCAATTAAACTCAGATCTATTATGATGCTAATTGTGGAATTTGAACTTTGACTAAGATAGGAAATTCCAAGTAAAGATAACATATTTTAGTCTAGTCTAACATTTAAGGTTATGTTTTAATGTTTAAACATTACCTTTTTCCTTATAATGATGTGGCTTTTAGATTTTTATTTTTTTTATATTCCTCCTTAATAAGGATTTGGAATGCCAAAGTGCTAAATATGATTATAATAAGAGATATTACACTTGGTGGCTAAATAAGAGGACCAAAAGACCACGGTGTCTAAAACTCCTAGATTGACACATGAGAAAATAATGAAATCTCAATACTGACCTTGGTGAGCCCAAATGAATAGTGGAATTTAGGGGGAAATGAAATGATCAAAAAATCATTGAGTTTCCCCTATCATGAAAAATGTATAATGGATAAGGGTACAATGATAGGTACTTTGGAGTTTGTTATCATGTTTTCTAGGATCTATAGATAGTTTTTGTATTTTTCCTAGTTTGTCATTTTGTGGATGTATCCCACATTAGTTAGTTTGACTTAATTTTTGTTTGTGCTTACTTATACATGCAAGGCTTCTCCTTTGTAACATATAGAAGTTATTTTATGGATATTATATGATATTTAATTTATATTTTCATATCATATTTTTATATGTTAAAACACTTCTTGTTATGATTTTTTTGTCAATGCTTTAGATCTTGGGCTTGGAATGATGTTGTTGACATTCCTTTCATTGTATCAAAGCTAGAGGTGTTGTAGCCATCCATTTACGAGTTTTTTACTATAAGGGCTTATATATTTATCAAAATTTCTTCTTGAAAGAATGAAGGTACATTGTATGTATCTTAGATGTATTTATTTTTTCACATTTATCATTCCATGTAGATCTTACGATTTCCCATTAGGTACTTATTTTGCTAGACCCATGTTTAAGTTTGTTTTGGAAGCCTTTTAGGTAATTTATGCATGTGTTTTAATGGTTTTAGGCCATACATACATCAAAATCCAACATGAAAGAATAATGGAATATAAATATAATTTTTATGACCTATTAAATTTTCTAGAATCTCTAGATATCAATTTGTATATCCCTTTTGCTCAAAAACCTACTTGTTGATTTGGTGTCAGATGCCTACTAACAATTTGGTTTTCTCTCACCATAAGTGGTAAAAATCTATTTTTTTAGATTAGATACATGGTAAGGATAGATAATAGTCCTATATTTATTACCATAATATTTTAAAGAATTTTTTAGTATGTCATATAGCTCTTTTTAGAACTTTAAAATTATTATAGCAATTATCTTCATCATCTAGATAACTGGTTGGTTTTCTTCTAGTTTGATGTCATATGATCTATAATTTTAGATATGAATCTTGGAAAATATATTATTTTGGATATAATTTTATAGTATAATAATTAGGACCCTTGTGAATTAGGTCATACCTCATTTTGTGATGTCACAACAAGGTCTATTTAGCTAGTTTTTCTAGATCTTGCAAAGAATCTTCCTGAAGCTGACTTGCACCCATTTTTGACCACCCATGCTTGGATTATACTAAAGAAATTATTGTAAATATTTTTTTAATTTTTTTTTAGATTTATGAAGTGGTAATTATTTTTTTTCCTTATTTTATATAATTTATATGCAATGTTTACTCGACCCATTTTAATGATGGAAAATTTGTAAAGACTACAACTTTTGAACCATGACTCTTAATTGTGTACTATTTTTTCAAAAGTGTATGTTTTTAATTATCCATACATTAGGTTCATTTATATTGTAAACATATATATATATATATATATATAGTGATAATTTTGGGGGGGGGGCTTACACTTTTTTAGGGGTGTTCATTAATTTTGTCAGGAGATATTAAATTATGACCGAGGGTGTTTTTTTTGAGAGGGTTCTTATAATGATTTACTTTATCCTTATTTTTTGACAATGGATTCATGATTATTTGATCCCAAAAACACATACAACTAAATTATTTGGAATATAAAAATGAATATTTACTTACAGTTGAAAGTCATGTGCATAATGGTGATTGGAAATATTACCCACTTTATATATGAGGAAGATCTTGTCTAGATTGCATCCATGTAAGATGAAGATTTTTATTTGATTCATCTCCATAATTTATATAGTTCAAAATTCTATGCCACATATTATACATCACCAAAGGAAGCTTCAGATGTTATTATAGCCTTATTTGAGAATAATACTATGCCTTTTAGGTTTTATGCACCCTCTTTTACTCCAACTTCTTTTGTTCCACTTCCTTCTCCTCCTGTTAGTGAGGATTTATATTTTGATGATGACACTCATTTTTTGTAAAGATTTTATTCTTGAAATTGACATGGGAGAGGAACTATTGACACTTCCTTCTTTTTCTCCTAGTAAGGATTAACTCTTTATTAGTGACATGAATTAGGATTCTTGTTCATTTTATGAGGACATAATTTTTTATTGTGATATAGATGAGGTATTATTACCTCATACAACTCTCACTAATCCTCATTATTTAGTTGTTATTGAGGACTTGCCTTTTGATGATGGTTTTCTTGAGGATCCTATCAATACAAATATTTTTGTGCTCATATTCATTTCATTGATTGAGAGGACATTATTATTGAGGATGTGGCACCTTAACCATAACTTTTGGAGGTCATGGAAAATACACTATCACAAATACCTGAAGATGACTTTTATTATGCCATAGTTATTTTTCATTCATCACCTACTCTTTTTATTTTTAAGGATATGTGTTTATATGGTGGTTTTCATGAGGAACCTATTATTATTGCACAATCTATTTTGGAGCTTGTTTCTACTCTTGCTATTTTATTGATTACTTGTCCCACTTTCAATCCACCTTCTTATGTGCTTTGTTCCTTTGAGAAACATACTTTCGGATCTAGATCATGCATAATTCACTCTATGGGATACACTTATACAGGTCTTGGTAGACTCTTACAGGGTATTATCTCTCCTATTAAAATCAATATTTATATAGGTGATGTGTCTTTGGGACATATTATTTTCAAACACTCAGGAGGAAAGTACATTAATGGGAAGAACATTTTATTTTTGGGATTATTTCACCACCTATGTAGATGGTTCCTTACATCCTTTCCATCTATGCATAATATATATTACTGATCTTCATATGGAGTGAAGGAATTTATCCTTAGGGGGTATTACACATGAACTCCTTCATTCCTTCCTTAATTTACTTCTTTTATCTCTTTTAAATCATTTAGGTGGGGGGATTTTCATTCCTATGGGTTTTTTTCCTTTCTCCATTTCATGGATATATATTTTACATGGGTACCTAAGCATTCCTTATTTCTAGGACTCATATTATGGTTATGCCACTTTAGGTTTGGCTATTTTAATCCCCTAACTTCTCTTTATAGAAGGTGTTAGAGTTAGTTCTCATGTTTGTTAGGTTTTATAGATAGTTTTGGTCTTTTTCCTAGTTTTTTCTTTTGTGAATTTATCCCACATTGGTTAGTTTTACTTCTTTTTTATCATTGATTATATATGTAAGGCTTCTACTTTATAACATATGAAAGTTATTTTATTGATATTATACGATATTTACTTTGTCTTTATATATCATCTTTACATCTCATATAACTTTTCATAAGATGTTTTTGTTATTAATACTATAAATCTTGGGCTTCGAATGATCTTGTTGACATTACTTTTAGGCATGAATCATCATCATGAGAAATGAATTAGGATAAAAAGATATAATAATATATTTTTACTATAAAATAATATAATTGATTTGAAGTGAGGTAAAAACACTATTCTTAATCATTGCCTTATGTTTGAGGGAATAAACCTAGCTAAGGTTGGGATCATAAACAAAATGTGAAATAAATTATGAGTGTTTGTGAAGAATGCCTTGTCCAAACTGGTGTCTTAAAATGCAACTCTATAAATGGGGAAACTAAGAGGCATAAAGTAAATGAGGTAATACAGTGGGAATTAATATAAATTAACAATAATCAAATTATAAATTAAAAGTAGAAATGAGTGTTTGTGAGGAAGGTATGGCCTTA
The DNA here is from genome assembly GCA_037957365.1 of Torreya grandis. Lineage (NCBI taxonomy): Eukaryota > Viridiplantae > Streptophyta > Pinopsida > Cupressales > Taxaceae > Torreya > Torreya grandis. The sequence goes on from JARHVA010007389.1 coordinate 259,763, forward strand.
TCTAAGGTTTTCCATTATAACTCACAAAAAGTGAAAGATTAAGATAGGTATTTAGATTATATGTGTAGAAAATAATGCATAGGTGTGTTGATGTAGATGAAAGTTGAAGCTACAAGATGGGTTAGCTCCAAAATATACATGTAAATGAAAAACATGTAAGAAATATTATAAATGTAAAATAATGTGGAAAAGTAAAGATATGCTCAATATAGAATTAAAAAAAAAAAGCACTTTTAAAAAATTGAGCATTGGTTAGTTATTTAATGATGTGTCCTTCATTAGTTTGTAATCTGTAAGTACTAGGTTTGAGAATGTGTTTGAATAAGTATGAACCCACCAATTTTGGACATATTTTCATTAATTTTCATGTGTGTAATCTAACTTGAGTACTAATTCTCAAAAAATTTAAATATAAACTTTGAATTTATTATCATGTTGCTTAGCTATATGATCTTTATAGCGATGATTATGTTATAGATCATTCATACAACACTCAGCAAGGAAGTATAATGTGTGAATACAAGATTCATGAAGTTATTCATTCAGGATGATACCATGAATAAATATGCATAGGGATGGTGAATTTAATTATAAGGGTAAGATGGTTTCATAGCCATATAGTAGAGAGGAAGGAGTTTTCCTGATAGTAGTGTGTATATTGGTATTATAATCCCAAAGTGTAGGATATAGCTTGAGATGCTAATCAAAGTGAGAATAATTTATAATATTTTCAATATATTTTAAAATATTTTTTATTAGCTTTAGGTTGACCATTACATTGAGGGTGATAGGGTGTGGAAAATTTGTGTCTTATTTTGAATTTTTCACATAATTGTTTCATGCCTTTATTTTAAAATTTTCTACAATTATTAGAGATAATGGTATGAGGAATACCAAAGTCACATATTATTTGATTAAGAATGAATTTTAAATAGTAATTTTAGTAAAATTAATATTAGGTATGGATTCAACCAATTCAATAAGGTATTTTCTGTCAGTGATGATGAAGACATACCCATATTGTGATTGAGATAATATTGATCACCCCTTAATTAGTGATTGGGCACTACCTACATTCCAATACTCAAAAGAGGGTTAAAAATATGCATATTTATCACACTTATATTTGTGCATGTAATCGATGTAATAATAACATTTTTCAAAAATCTTATGTATGCATTTAAACACTTGAAAACTTATGAATTTGACCTTAAAATGGTATTTAGACTTGGCTTGGCGTAATACTTTAATGGGTTTTAGATTTGGAAGATTTAAGATAGTTAATTTTAATTTGAAATTTTTTTATAGTGACAAACATGTTATTGATATATATGAATGGGATTAGTCATGATATGCTTAAATATATAAATCTTTGGGTAATTTACTCTTGATAATTTTGCCACTATTGGTCAAATTTGTGTATGTGAATTTTTTAAAGAATACTCCATTCATGGAGTGAATACTAAAAAGGGTATAAAAAATCATATAACCTTCATTAGGATAAAACCATGTTGAGGAATAACTCACAAGTCCAAATTTTGACAAATGTTTCTTTTATTCCTCTAACTAGCTACTACTTACATACTAGTGAAGTGTAGTCATATAAAATGTCAAAACTGGTAGATTGAGTATGGATTGTGACAGCAAACCTATATTTATCTCTTGCATGCTCCCATGACCCTTTTAAACACCTTTTTGCTTATTCCTAGTCATTTCTAAACGTCTAAAACTTGATTCCAGCTCAGATAGGCTACTTTTCCCATTTTAATTCTATCTCCCCAAGTCCCACACCTATAGGCGAGGTGTTTCTCTTAATTTCTACTCATTTATTTATTTTGGAAGAAGATAAGAAACTAGAAATAAGAGTGTGGTAGAAATACCTAGTTGGTGATGTGTGCATAATCTAGATGAAGATGGATAACTAATATTTAGCTAGGAAGGAATAGCCTGTAAATAAGAACACACTAACAAAAGAGGGTTATTAGGAAGATAGTTAAGTGGATTGCCTAGTGTGAGCTAGATCCAAGAAGCATATGCTTGATAAGAGGCTGTCAATCAACTATTGATAATAATCAAGTTGGAAATGATAAAGTAAGGTACTTTCATAAGATAAAGTAAATGCAATACAAGAAAAAAGTAGAATGTTTATTAAATAAAATGACTAAATCTAGCAAAAATGGGTTAATACATATGCTAAGATGGGTAAAGTCAAGTTTAAAAAATAAAAAATGGTCTGTGAATAAGTAGAAACATAAAAAGTCAAGTTTGGTTGGGGTTAAGGGACTGAAATTAAATTGTTGTTATTTTTTACCATAGTGAACATCAATGGTTGGAAGAAACATCAGTGATTAAGCTGACCATTAGTGGTTGGGTAACCATCAGTGGTTGGGGATGACTATCAATATTTGGGGTAACCATCAGTGGTTGCCTGTGTTTTTTAAGGTTAGTAAAAGGAGTTATAGAATAGGTATATGGTTAGATGAGGGTTTTATTAAGGATTTGGTAGAGAGGGAACAAATTGAAAACAAGTTTGATTAGGGTAGAAATCCAAAATAATAATATTAAAGTACTGATATACCTATAGCTTATTAGTTGGTTGATAGTGGAAGGATGAGGCAATTTTGCCAAAGTAATGGTACTTTGGACTCAAAAGTGAATTCGGTAGAGGTTTGGGTATCTTTTATTGATGTTGAGTTACTAAATGAAGACTAGATGCTAGAGAGCTTGAATACCTATGTGTAAGAAGATTCGATATCTTGAACATGGATCATTTTCACCTCCCACTCCCCTCTTTTTATAAGAAAAGAGAGATAGAAGATGGAAGGTTCCTTAAAGGGTGAGGTTGTTTATCATGATGCTTAGAAGTTAATTTTAACCACATAAGGTGATCATATTAAGTTGTGCCTTTTTATCTTACACATAGTTGGTGATGTGTTAGGAAGTTGAGGAGGTGAGGACCTGACCATCTATGGTCAAGATAACCATCGATGGTTAAGATAATCATAAATGGTTAAGTGCCAAAGGTAAATTTGTTAAGGTGGGGGTTAAAAGGGGTGTTTAAAGGTTTAATTTAATAATTTGATGAGTTAGCTAACTAGGTGGTTAACTAAACTCAGGTTCCACTAGGTGTCCTAAGGTGTTTCAACAACTAGAACTATTATATGTAGTTTTCTAGTCTCTACATTTTGGCCCTTTTTGTTATGTGGCTTTTAATTAACAAAATAAAAAGAAAAAATGGATTTTTGGTCAAAGGTTTGTTTTCCCCAAGTATGGGAGGAGTTGTTCCCCATCAAAATAGGATTTGATGAGTTGAAACCAAAATTAAATCAATGTTTCATAAATGGTATGTGGTGAGTCACTAGGTTTAGTGAGAGAAAGTGTTGGGCATTTAAAATGCAAATAGACACATAAAATGTGACTAAGTGTGATAGTCAAGATCAAACACAAAATAAAGGTTACCAATGTTGGTTAAAATAAGGTTAGCTCTAGAACAAGTGATAGCATCACCAATCCATAGCATTGGTCAAAGCTAATCAGGTGACTCTATAAGTTTTTTAGATAGGGTTAATTTTTTTATAGGTATCTGAGGTAGGAAGTGCTCCCTTGAAAAACACAAATGGTCTAGTCTTGCACTAGGTGGTGAAAATTCACATGGTCAACATGGGGAAAATTGTCAATGTGGTAAAAAAGACTACTACAAGGTCATCATAAAACACATGGTAGTTAGGGTAAAAAAATGGTTGGTTAGAGAAGGGTAATCCAAAAAAATTTAGGTTCTAGTTTAATTAAGATTAGGTGATCTTTAAAGTTTAGCACCTAGGTGGGGTACTTAAAATTTTAAAAAGTGGAGGGACCCTAACTGTCGATGGTCAAGGGTTCCTAGGGTTGACCATTGATGGTCACCTTGATCATTGATGATTAGGGGGGAAAATAAAAATCTAAAACATAAAAAGTGAAAATAAAAAATGATTTTCACTTTTGACTTGTTTGACCTCCACATTTTGTGCTCTAGTTTTTGTGTATGTTGGTATTTTGTGGTGAGTTTACCAAGCATGTTGAAGTTTTGTTTGGTTATTGGTTGAGCATGTGCTCAAGGAAATTAAGTGTTGACTAAGATGGAGCGTGGATGAGGGCATATCTAAGTAGCTAGATATAGGCTTAAACTTTGATAGTGATCAAGAAATAAGGTAGGAGACATTTTTAAAATTGATATTTAGTTTATTTGATTATGGTAGAAGGTGAATTGGATTATGTTTGGATTAGTTTGATAGGGGTTTGAAATTTTTTGGGCTATGATGCCCTAGTTTGGGTTTTTGGGTTAATGTAATAAAATTAGTAGGTTAAATTTAAATTTGAAGGGTGTTTCAGGTCAGGGATAGGCTATATGATAGTGTGAATGAGTTTAGTTTTGAAATTAGTTGTTTTGGTATGGGTTTCTATATGGATGGGGTTTGAGGGTTTCACCTCTGATAGTCACACACAAAGACCATCAATGGTTCAACTTAACCATCAATGGTTGAATGCCATGGAAAAATGGGGTTATAGGATCATCAATGGTTCTAATGAACTATCGACAATCAAATGGTTTTAGAAGGAATTTGTTAAAAAGTAGTTAAAAAAGAAGATTTTAAAGTTTTAAAGTGGTATAAAATGTGTTTAAGAAATGTTTAAGTGGTATTTAAAATATGTTTAAGATGTCCTAAGTGGTATTTAAAATGTGTTTAAAAGGCGGTTATAAATGGTTAAAAGGTCAAATGTAGGTTTGATAGGATGAGGTGTTAAAATGGCCAAAGAATAGAGTTAGGAAATAAAAGTATTTAAACATCGGTATAATAGGTTAGGGTAGGTGCTAAAAGTTATGTGGAGTAGGGAAATTATTCATGATAGAAGTGTTTAGGTTTTAGTATGATGTTGAAATTTGTGTGGATAAAGGTAGATGTTTATTTGATTGATAGAGGTAATAGGATTAAAAGACTTGAGTTTAGGTTGATAAATGAGCCTAATTTGGCCATGAGTAATGGTGAAATGTGCTAACTATGGTTTTACAAGCCTATGACTAGATCCAAATGAGGGACCAAGTCCCTAAGATCTTTGTAAAGGTTTATGATGGGATGAATGATGATAAGTGGAAGCACATGGAGAATGTTAACCTAAGGGATGTGAGACACTATAAACACTTGCCATGGGATACATCTATGATCATATCCCTCATCAAGAGATGGGACCTAACCATGACCACACTTTTATTTTTGACTATGGAGATGATCATCCTCTTAGAGGATGCTCATAGAATTGCATGGTTATCCATTTAGGACATTGAGAGTGAGGAGAGGGATTATCATATGGATCTAGTATATGGAGTAGATGAAGTCCATGCTAGGTATCATGCAAGTGGTTTTAGCTATGGGCCACTATACCTGAAGGCTTTAGGGGACTGATGCTTGATGACAATGATGATGATGGTATTGTCTTATTTTTTTTGCTTAATTTGAGTAGTGGCCAGTTTTTATATATGCTACTAGAAGTGTTGGTAGATATGTTGCTAGGGAGGACTATGTTTGGGTAGGCATCAATGTTATTGGTCCATATATACAAGGATATCTTGGCCTTTTGATCACACAGACAATATGGGATCATCATTGGGTTCATACTCCATGATTGGGCATGTGAGCAAATTCTAGTGTTGAGAGGTTTGGGACTACCATGGGATGGCTATGATCCAATGGATTGTAAAGTGGATTTCGTGAGATGGAGGGGAGTTACAATTTGATAGGTGGTGGTGGTGGCATAAGGGACATTGATTAGTTTTGAGATGCCTTTGAGGGTTTGGTTATGGGTGACATCATTTAGAGGCCATATGTGTGTTAACTAAGGTGGGCCTAGTATAAATATCATACTTTATCACTATAGAGCTGGTAATGGATATATGGGAGGTGGGATGGTGAGACTAAGATCATCTCATTTAATTGAGTTTAAAGGTAGTTTGGCCTTGTGTAGGGGATTTCACTATCATTCCCAAGATATAAGAGGGAGGATGTTGAGTTATTAATTCTAAAACCACAACCATAGGATGTAGTTTTAGATCATGAGGATTTTCCAGTGAGAATGATGATAGATGATTCTAGTGTGGTGGATGGATATGTCATGTGGTATAAATGCCTATATGTCTCAATTAATATTGAATCAGGTGATGGGGGCCAATAGGCCATGGATGTAGATCTAGTAGGGGCATAGATATAGGGGAGTAGCTAATATGGATAGGCTTAAGCAACATTGGTAGCTACCTAGGCAAAGATCATAGGGTTATAGTGATAGGTGGCCACTCTACAAGGCTATATTGTCATCTTATAGGCTCAAGTTTCCATCTTGATAGGAGAGTGAGATCAAGGAAGGATATATCTTAGTTTAGTGATCTAAGAGAGAGATACCTTGAGATAGAGGGTAGGAGTAGTAGAAACACTAACGAAAGGACCACCTGATAAGATTATGATTATAGGGTACTTAGCTATGATTGATAATTTGAGATAATATAAGGTGATAGTGTTGACATAGTTACCATTAGAGCTTTGATATGGAGAGTACAGTGCCAACCTAATAGGTGGGCCAACTATAGGTACTCCAAGATAGTGGGCCTCAAGGTGGGTTAGGTAATTAGATTAGGGGCACTAGAACTAGATGGTAGTGTAGGTGAGGAGCAAGAGGGGACAGTGGTGCCCTAGGGGCTTGATATATGATATTATATGATGTATATGTTTTTGATTTTGATACTAGCCTACATGTTGATGATGCAAGATGTATATGAGAGAGAGAGGTCTATACATTGTTACTCATATTATTTATGATGACATGATGTATATGATGATATTTGTGATTGTATATATATATATATATATATATATATGATGTATATTCATGGTTTATTGTTTACATGTGATCTTGATGCTTATGTTTATGGTTTATGGTTTGATGTTATAGTTCATGGTTATGGTTCATGTGTATGTATTATGAGATATGGAGTCAATAACTTTGGGATGTGATGCTTCATGATGATTTTATGTTTTGTTCATGGATATGATGTTTATGATTATGGATGGTTGGATGTTATATGATGTTGTGATCATGGTGATTTTGTTTATAGATATGATAATTAATGGTTTAATTTAGGGTTATTGATGGGGTTTTTGATGTTGATGTTAGATGGATAGGATGAGTTTTATGATAGAATGTTACATGATGTTATTTTGTGATGTTTTGATCATAGATAGATGTATGATATGGTTATGGATATGGTTTATAATTTTGTGTTCACCATTGATGTTGGTTGTTTATGATTATGGGATATGTAATATGGAAAATACATAAAGTAAGTAGACAACAAAATAAATGTAGGAAAATTGATAATAATTAATGATACATATGTCTATATGAACCAATAATGAAGGAAAAGAAAAGAAACATGATGCCTTTGAATTGGTAAGGACAAATTGAAACTTGAAGTTAGATTGGCTTAAGGAAACTAATTCCTTTGAATAATTTGCATTAGCATGATTAGGTTGATACATATGTGTCTTGATCACAATCATGTCAAGTAAGCTCAAAATCCCTTGATTAAAAGATGGTATAAAGGGAAGAAACGATGTAGGTGAAAGGTAAATAGTTGGATAGGTAAGGTAACCTTATGTGGCTTAGTTTACCCCTTTTATAGGTGACCTAAAAACCATAATAGAAAAGTACATATCTTAATTCTAGGTGTAGATTGATTGATACGAGAAGACTAAGAGTGTTAGATATGAAAGTTGATTGAAACTTTCTTGGGATAGTTGATTTTGATGTAAGGTCTTTTGTTTATTGTTTTTGTTTTAATATTTTGTGAAGCTAATCAATGTGAGAAGCTTCAACTGATTGTTTTTAACTTATTTGACTTATCCATCCTTCAAGGGAGTGGTCTAAGTTTGGGTTTATATGTTTGGTAGCTATCCTTCAAGGGAGTAGTCTATCTTTAAAATAGTTTATTTTTGTGCAACTATCCTATAAGGGGATAGTCTACAATGCTATAAATATGTGACCCAAATAATATTTTGGTATCCCAAATTATTTTGATTCATGGGTTTTAGACATGGATAAGTCTATTTAGGCTTATAATCTTACCTTTATGAGCGTATAATTTTAGCATAAAGAGGTTAATGGTAGGTAAAAAGGATGTCTGAGAGACAAATGATCATGGGATTTTATCTAATTATAAATGAAAAATATCCATGATAACCATGCTATGGATAGAGCCATGGTACCCTTATTTAATATTAGGATATAGCTATGATGGTTAATCACATCTTTATATGTTGTAATTGAATGTCCTCAAAGGGGGAGGGATAAGTAGGTGAGAGGTAAAAATATCTTAAATCAATGTATGAGCTTAAGTTAGACAAAAATAATGAGTTCAATCCTTCTTTAACAAAATAAAGGATGAAGATGTGAAGTATTGAAAGGCTCAAGTTTTTTTTTGCCTTCAAGAGAGGATAAATGATAAGATCCTGATCCATACTTATGGATGATGATGTAGGGTCTAAGCCAATTGAAAGCAAACTTGCCTCTTTTTATTTTATCCATGTTGGTGACATGTTCATTTTACTTTAAGATGAGGTATTAGATATTGAATTCTTTTTCTTTAAAGTGTTTTTTTAGAGGCACTTGATTCATTATTGGTAAACATGAATATGATTAATCACCATGAAGTGATGTTTATCAAGTAGTTCAAGCTATGCTAGTCATTTTTGATGATAGTCAATCTTAGAAATGATCTCATATACATATATGTGAAGAGATGGAATTTTAACTTTGAGAGGTAAAACTACCTCTACTCCAAACACTAGAAAGAAATGGGTAGCACTCATAGAGGTTTGAATGCTAGTATGATAGGCCCATAAATCAAATGGGATGTGCAACTGATAATCCACACTTGAAGCACTAACTACTTTGGTTAGAATTTTATTAGATATTTTGTTAGAGGCTTCCATTTGTCCATTTTATTATGGATGGTAAGTTTAGGAATATCTTAACTCAATGCTAAATGCATTGTAATGACCTTGAACTTTATTTTTCTTGAAAGATTAACCATTATCAGTGATGATCTTTTAGGGAACATCAAAATGAAAGATGATGTGATGGTTGATGAAATCAACAATGTTTTGGAATTTAGTAGAGATAAGAGGAATGGCCTCCACCCATTTGGGAAAATAATTAGTGGTGGTAATGATGGATTGATGTCATTATGTTTAATGAGGATTGATCTCCCTAATAAGGTCTAGGCCCCATTATGAGTATGGCCAAAAGTCTTTGGATACTTGAAGGCCATGGGCTAGTACATGGTGTAAATTAGTGTGTTGTTGACATTTGACACACTTCTTTACATATTCACAATAGTCTTGATTAAGTGTAAGCCAATAGTAGCCAATGTGAAGGATGTGTTTAGTGAAAACTAAACCACTAAAATGTCCCCCATAGATTCCATCATGCATTTCCTTGAAATCATGAGAAGCCTCATGACTTGAAGGCAACAAAGAATGAGGTCATCAAATCCATGTTTGTAAAGGATTTGTCCTAGTATGGTGTAATGAGATGTAATTTAAACAAAAGGTCTTTGGGCATTTATAGAGAGGTTAAGAGGAACAATACGGAGGTTGAGGTAATCAAATGTTTTTTTGTACCATATGTCTGATGGAGATGTGTATACATTACAAATGATAGGGAGGTAAAAATGGATATGAAATTGGGTGATAAAATGGTAGATGGTAATAAAGAGTTTAGAGTTAGAAGGTTGAGATGGGATTTGGGAAACAAGGAAAGCCAATGTATCCATGAACTTATTATTAGATCATGGAATAGACTAGATAATATAATGATCAAATGATGCCAAAAGTATGTCTATGAGTTATTTTTAATTTATTAGGACATATTTTTTACATTGGTAAGATTTTTTGACCTGGTTGACCATAAGTTAAGAATCACCAAAGATGTTGATTGTCTTGACTCCCAAGGCTAGAGAGGTTTAGAGACCTATGACTAGGGTTCATACTGAACCACATTGTTGGTGAATTCAAAGTCAAGTTTAAAGGAAATTGGAAGAGGTTCACTATATAATGGAATTAGAATAACTTCAGCACCCTCACCGTGTTGGCATTTGGAGTCATCAAAGAATATGTTCATTTGGTAGGTGAGGTCCTATTGAGAAAAAGACATGACGAGCTCATCTATAAATGCAAGAGGAAGAGGTTGGTTACCTAGAGAAGGAGTTTCATATAATTGAATAAAGATCACTTTCCCTTAAATGAATTTTTATGAAGGAACTCAAGATCAAACTTAGCTAAAAGCATGAATCACTTAGCCATACACTAGTTTTGGTATGGGTTAGAGTGAATGTACTTGAGTGGGTTATTGTTGGTGATGATATAGGTTTTATGATTAAAAAGGTAATGATGAATTATGGAGGCCACAAAGATAAGGGTGAGGCAAATTTTCCCAAGATGGGAGTATTGAGTCTCATACTCTATGAGTATTTGACTTATGTAGTAGACAACTTTCTCTTTGTTATGTTCATCATGATGAGTGAGAATCACCCCTAGAGAATGGTCAATGGTGGAGATGTAAAGGTAGAAGGGTTGGTCTTATTTATGAGGTTTCAAAATAGGTGAAAAAATAAGGTATTATTTGAGTGAATCAAAGAATTTTTGGTAGTCCTTGGTCCACTTAAAGGAGGTATCTTTCTTAAGGAGATGGTGAAAAGGTTGACATCTATCTGATAATTGAAAGATGAAATATTGGATCAATTAGAGATTCCACTACAAGCTATGGAGTTGTTTAAGGTGGGTTAGAGGTAGTATTTCAAAAATTTATTTTACTTTGGTAGGGTATACTTTGATTCCTCAAAGGGAGACAATGAAGCCAATAACCTTTCCTGAAAGGACCCCAAAAATACATATCTTGGGGTTAAGTCTAACATGGAAATGGATAAGGCATTTAAAGATGATTTTGATAAAATATAGATTATCCTTATGATATTTATATTTACTAAGGATATCATCCACATAGTCCTCTATGATCTTATGGATGAGGTCATGGAAGATGTATGTCATGGCTCACTAATAGGTGGCCCTACTGTTGTTTAGACTATATGTCATGAATCTATAATAGAAAGTTCCCTATGGGGTGATGAAATAGTTTTTATGTTGATATTTGGGAGAAATAAATATTTTATTGTATCTTGAGAAACTATCCATGAGAGATATCATCTTGTGGCTAGATGTAAGATCAATGAGTTGGTTAATGATAGGTAAAGGAAAGTAATCATTTGAGAAAGCAAGGTTGAGTTAATGAAATTTGATTTAAATTAAAAGTCACGCTATGGGTTTGTTAATGGTAAAAATGTTAGAAACCCATTGTGGATAATTGATGGCTTGGATGAAGTTGAAAGATAAGAGGCATTGAAGCTCTTCTTTGATTAGAAGGGAAATGTGAGGGTACATCTTATGAAGCTTTTAATGAATAGGCTTAGCATCATGATGCATGACAATGTTATGAAGAGTAATGGAATGGTCAATCCTAGGCATATCCTTATAAGGCCAAGAAAATTATATGCTCTAGTCATGAAGGAAGGAAGGGTAATCCTATTTTTTTGTGAAATTCAAAGATTGTTCGATCTTGACAATGTAAGGGTTATCTTGAGTACCCAAGTTGACATTGATGGTAGATTGATTCAACATGGTTTGGTTCTTAAGAGGAAGAGAGTTATGGATATAATAATTCCTCTCACTAATATAGGTGAGAATGGAATCATCATCCTATTTTTGGATGGTGTTGATGGTAGGCGAATCATTTTGTACCATTTCAAGATGGATGAGAGGAAGATTTTTAGTTTGACAATCCTTTTGATAGGTCAGGGGGCTCAAACTAATGGTATTTATAATAAAATCTATGTGGGATGATATTGGAGTACTATAACTTTGAGGGATATGGATTTGGTGAGGATGGGAGATCCTCATCGATGCTAGTAATGGGTTTTGGTGAGGTGGGTTCTTCTAGTGGTACAAACCCAAGACTGAATAACTCATAAGGTTTTTGGGTTTTGATTATGGGTAGTTTTTATATCTATATCATAAAGGCCAAGGCCAAATCCCTTCCAAGCACACTTTTGAAGGTATGCTTTGGAAAATTCATGTTTGTTGAGATATGGGAAATTAGAGGTGAATGGTCAGATATGAGGGGTGGTAGAGGAAACAAGAAGTGGATGGTCAAGTCCCCCATAGATGAAATTGGTTCAATTACTAGGTGGATATAAATGGATGATATATCTAACTTTGGGATCATAACTAGGATCATGGGTGAGGTTAAGATATTATTGAGGAGTAGGGAAAGCATCCAAGGCTAGAAGATGATACTCTCCAAGTGAGAGACATTGAAATGTTGGCTCCAATGGGTTATCTATAGGGATCTATGAAGAAGGAATAAATGATATTTTTGAATATTCATCAACTTTAGGTGTGTAATTTTTTGTAGCTGGTGATGTGGATGGTTGAGGGAAAATAACATCATTGGGTTGGTATGTCATATTACAAGATGTAAAGGGATTAGGATAATCTAATATGGTAATGACATGACCTTCATTGTCAAATTTGACATAATGATGTAGAGTGGAAGGGACACAACTCATAGCATATATCTAAGGGTGCCAAAGAGAACTCAACCTCTACAATGTAAAAGAGTTATATAATGGTGCAAGGTCCAAAGAGAATATGGAGAACAATTTTTCCTAAGGTAGTGCCATGGTGTCATTAAAAGAGTGAAGGACCATTGTAGTTAGTAACATGATGTTCTTGGGCAAGTCAATTTGGTCATAGTAATTCAAGGAGATAATGTTGATACTATCCCCTCCATGAATCATCACCCTCTTGATGTGGGTTTTATTGATGGATGTCATAATAAGAGGGGAGGATCAAGATCCTCAAGATGTACAAAAGGTTTTTTTTTTATCCTTTAAGGTGGCTAGGGTGGAAATTTGAAGGGATATGATAAAGGTTGTAATGGGTTGAGGATATTTAGTTTGAACCTATATGGATTGCATAATCTCTATCAGTGTTTGATGGTGAGGTGTTGATTAATTCTTACAAGCTCATTTTCACTAGAGTTTGGTGAAGTTGTTTTAACACTACACATTGATTGGATTTAGAAGGGTTGGAATGGGATGCACTCAAAATGGATATTTTGGGTTTAGGTAATGGTGAAGGTGTTTTAGGTTTATTTTAAGGTTGAGGGGTTAAAGGGTATGTCTATGGAATGGACACTTTTTCTTTTCCTTTATCTTTCTATTGGGCCTAAGATTGGGTGACCATATGAATGGTGTGGATAAGAGGAAGTTTTGGTTTAGATTGTTTCTTTTATTCCTCCTCACTTTTAGGTGAGAGTTGGGAAGTAGGTAAACATTAGATGGTTTGAATTGGTGGTTGGGTTGGTAAGGGTCTCAAAGGAGGTTCATCTGATAATAGATCATCCTCATCCCATAGATTATGGATAAGTGTTTGGAGAACTTTACAGCTCTCCATATCATGTCTTGGTATCCTATGGTATAGGTAAATAAAATTATCATTGAACTATGCTAGTTTAAGATGTGAAGGGTCAAAAGGTCTGATGGGTCATAAGGTTAAATAAGAGGTTTGTAACAACCTTTATAGAATGGTTGAATAATATTCAATCAAAGGTGTTGATGGTGTTAGGTTTTTGGTCTTAGGAATGGTATCCTTCTTATAATTAGGCTTTATCATAAAATTTGGAGGTGGTGGGATGGTTTTGGTAGGTGGTTTCAATTAGGATTACTTGGTTGGTTTGGTATAAGATTTAGAGGTGGAGGGTAAAGGTTTAGTGATAGATGCGATGGTACAATTAGTTAGGTTAGTTATGACTGATGGGGATTTTTTTTTTTGGTGGAGGTAGGTATAGGTAGAGTAAAAGGATAAGGTTTAATAAATGATGAATAAGTAATGGGGATAGTATATGGATGGGGTCTTAAGATTGAAGGTAAAAGAGAAGGGGGTAGTATTGGTCTAGTTCTATATTGTTTGGGTCATTCCACCTTTTTGATAGGTTTATTCATAGGTTCTTTTGGTGGACTTGATGGGGTTAAGTCCAAGTTCAAATATGGATAATCCATGATAGGGGTAGGAATTATTCCTATATTCTTGATGGGTTTGGTCAAAGAGGTGTAGGGTGATTTAGCATTTTTAGATGGAAGTGGGTTGGATGGTTCCCCTATGGTTTTGGAGGAAGAAGTATCTAAAGGTGGGATTGAGGTAATGATGGGTTTTAGGGTAGATGTAAGTGAGTTTAAAGGTTCTTCTTTGTTTTGTTAAGGTATTCCAAGATGGTTCTAAAAGGTGGCCCTATCTAAATTGGGTTGAGAAGTAAACTCTAGATTTTGAACCAATCTATAAAAAGGTTTACATATGGGTTTGATTCCTCCATCATTAGTTTCAAATATCAAGCCCATAGGTTGAGGTGAGAGAATTATTTCTTCACATTTATCTTGGGTAGAATGTTTGATAACTGAGGAAGATGATGTCTCTATGGAAATAATACAGGAGATGATCTCTTCCCTTGGAGTGGTTTCCATATAAGGAGTGGTTGGTTCTATGGTAAGTAAGGAGGGTGTTGTTTATTACAATGGAAAAATGGAGGTGGTTTTTTACTTTATTTGGATGTCCAAAGGAAAGAGTAGTGATTCCACCACTTCCATAAGTGTATTATAGGAAGAAGTGGTTGATGTAATGCTTTCCTCTATGATATATATATCAAAGGAGAGGTGGGTGAGCTAATGGTCCATTAAATTAAAAGAGAGGAGGTTTCCTACTTCCTTTGGTTATCTGAAGGAATAAAAGAATATTCCCCTATTTCAATAAGTGGGGTGGAAGAAGAGTTAGACAAGGTAATGGTTTCCTCAATAATATGATCAATGGTAAAAACATTAACTATGTGTACCTCATTATAGTGAGATGATCTTGGTTGTCTATTATCATTGATGGTGGAAGGTGTATGGTTAGGAAAAGGTATTTGAGAGATGTCTAATGATTATTTTAGAGGTGAATTGGGACTATCTAATGCAATTTCACCTTTGTTAATCATGTATTGGATAATATATTTAAAGGTATCACACCTACTCAAATCATGTAGAATGATATGATGAAAGGCACATAGATCATTTTCATTATACCATCTAGCTATGTGGCAAGAAGCATTGAATTGTTTGGGTGGTTTTATAGGTGGAAGTTGTATGAGGTTAGCTTTAAGTAGCTTATCCAAAACTAGATCATATGATTCCCCTATGGGAGTATATTAACTTGGAGTGGTTTATCCTTAGTTGTTAGTTTATTGGTTTGATGGGTTGGAAGAAGTGGTTTGGTTTGGTTGGTTGATGATTGGAGGTGGAGTGGATTTTAGGAAAACCATGTTTATGTTTGCCTTTGTCTTGGTGCTAGGATGGTTGGATGGGTTGGTAGTTTTGTTTCAAGAAGGGTCATTAGATTTAAATCTAAAATTATTTTTTCTCAATTTAAATTTCCCTTCATCAATGGTTCTAATTTTAATTTTACGTGCCATGGTAAGTGCTTCATCAAAGGTTATAAAAGGCTAAACTTTAAGATTTAGATAAATATGTCTAGTACAACCTCGAGAAAAGAGTTCAATTAATTTTGGTTGGGTTAATGAGAAATAAATTTGGTTAATGAGACCTCTCCATCTAGATACAAAATTGACAATTGATTCATCATCAAATTGCCTAATAGAGTAAAGGTCAGTAATGGAAACCTTCTTAGATATGTCAACTAAAAAGTGATATAAAAAGATTTGGGATAGTTGAGAGAAAGAGAAGATGGAGTGCTTGGTAATATCATTATACCAATCCAAGTCTAGTCTAGATAGGGACATAGTGAAGGTATGAAGAAGAAAAGCATCATCATATGTGATTAAATATAAATAATGGCAAGATGTTCTCAAATGTTGTTGAGGTTTTTCCTTACCTTATAACTTGGAAAACTTAGGTAGTTACCATTGAGGAGGATAAGTTTGGATAGGAATATATATATGAATGAGTTCATTACAAATTTTATCATAAGATAGAAGGTTATGAGCTATAGAAATAGATGATTCAAGATTGGACATTTTATCCATTAACATCTTAACTAAATCTGTTCGAGGTTGGGGAGCTCCATAGTTGGGTATTGGGTTTGACTACGGTTGGGTGGATGAAATGTGTGGATAAGAGGTGGGAGTTTTAGAAGATGACACACATTGGTATGCAATCATGGAAGGTTTAGATGATGCCCCATATTGGTATGTGGGCACAAAAGATTGGGTAGAAGGTGGTGTGTATCCTTATGGATTAGGAATATATCGATAAGATTTTGTGGGTATTTATTGAGGGATTGACAAAGGTTGGTTTGGAGGTATGGTTTAAGTGGTAGGTTTAGGTTGGGTGGTGACTCTTTTACTAATGGGTGGAAGGGTAGGAGGTATAGAAAGAACCAAATTTTGGAGTGGTAAAAATTTGTGGATTGGTAGTGGTAAGGGGTATGGTGGAAATAGGGGGAGAAGATATCCCCATGGTAGGAGAGATATAGGTAATATTAGGTAAAGTTACCCCTAAATTGGAAGTGTTTATTTATGTAGGTGTGGTTTGGTTATAGGTTGGAATGTTTGATTGGGTTTTAGTGGTGGTAGTGGACGAGATATTGGTATAAGAAGA
Source organism: Torreya grandis (assembly GCA_037957365.1). Taxonomy (NCBI): domain Eukaryota; kingdom Viridiplantae; phylum Streptophyta; class Pinopsida; order Cupressales; family Taxaceae; genus Torreya; species Torreya grandis. The sequence goes on from JARHVA010007389.1 coordinate 276,546, forward strand.
GGCTTAGGTGATAAAAGGTTGGTTAGAGGTAACACCAACCATAAGAGGAGGAGGCATACCAAAGGGTGGATCGATGGGAGGAACCAAAGTAATAGGGGGATGGTAAGATATGGTGTTAAGATAATACTAAAAGGATATGGGGTTGTTATCAAGGAATGTGGCAAAATCTACATCACCTTCAGCAACTATCCATTGCATGGTAGGAGGGGAAGAATGAGGAGGATAAGCATCAACATCTGAAGTATAATCCATAGAGGAAGAGGAAGAGGAAGGTGGTCTTTGGTTGGTTTGATTTCTCAACTATTTTCTAGTAAAGAACATGTGAGAAAAATAAGAAAGGAATTATGAAAACTCACAACTCAAACAAAACACAAGCAAAAGAAAATAATTCAAGGCAATCCAAACATACACTAAAAGTGAATTTAAACTTTAGATTATTTTTAGATCACCTTTGGTCTATGCCTCAAAAATTGTGAAGAATAAAATTGTCTTATAGGTCAGGTACTAAAGAGAAAATTTATGGTTAGTTTTAGGCTGTGTTTAGGTGCTCAAAAGAGAAATCTTTATTGATATTTAGTATATGGCTTGTTATTGGGGCCTAACCCCTCACTTCACACACCACATCAATAAGGATGCTAGGTACTTAGCCAAGATATACTAAATTTTATATTTTATACTCAACCAAAGAGCTAAATTGGTTCTACACTTAGTAATTACCTCTAAGTAGGATTACCTAGAAAGGGTAAGGTTGACTTCTAAGTGATGAAATCCTAGTTGGGCCTTGTCTCAAGTTTTTTTTTTTGATGTGTTGATTGATTATGTGGTTTAGATAAGTGTGTGATAAAAATATAAAAAACTATGATTAATTACTTTGCCTTTAAGTTACTAAATGAACTAAAACAAGAAAGCAATCAATGTAATGTAAATGCTTTATTTTAAGCCCAAACTAAAATTTTATATTTAATTCAATGAGCATAGAATAAAAGAAGAAATAAGGGGAACCTATATGATTCTAGGGTCTACCAGGCATGTCAAAATGTTTTTCTTAATTTCTACTTATTTATTAATTTTGGAAGAGATAAAAAACTGGTAATAAGGGTAGGGTATAAATACCTAGTTGGTAATGCATGCATAATCTAGTTGAAGATGGATAAATCCTCTTTATCTAGGAATAAATAACTTGCAAATAAGAACACACTAACAAAAGAGGGTTGTTATCAAGATAGTTAAGTGGAATTCATAGCATGAGATACATATAAGAAGCATATGCTTGTTAGGAGGCTATCAATCCACTATTGATAACAATAAAGTTGTAAATGATAAAGTAAAGTACTTGCATAAGATAAAGGAAATGCAATACAAGAAGAAATTAAAATAATTGTTGAATAAAATGACTAAATATAGAAAAAGTGGGTCAATACTTATGCTAAGGTAGGTGAAGTTAGGTTTAGAAAAGGGTCTATGAAGAAGTAAGAAGATATAGAGTTAAGTTTAGTTGGGGTTAAGGAGATAAAAATAAATTGCTATTATTTTATGCCATAGTGACCATTGGTGGTTGGCTAGACCATTAATTATTAAGTTGATCATCGATGATTGGGTAGTCATTGCTGGTTGGGGATGACCATTGGTGGTTGGGTTAACTATCAGTAGTTGCTTGTGTGTTTCTAAAGGTTACTAAAAGGATTTTTAGAATAGGTAGATGGTCAGATGAGGGTTTTATTATAGATTTTTTAGAGATGAAACAAAGTGTAGATAGGTCAAAAAGGTTATAAATCCTAAATAATCATGCTAAAATATTGATATACCTATAGCTTGCTAGTTTGTTGATAGTGGAAGGCTAAGGTAATTTTGCTAGAGTAATGGTGCTTTGGCATAAAAAGTGAATTTGGTTGAGGTTTAGGTATATTTTTATGATGTTTAGTTGTTAAAGGAAGACTAGATGCTAGAGAGCCTGAATACCTATGTGCAAAAAGATTTGATATCTTAAACATGGATCCTTTTCACATCCCGTTCCCCTCCTTTTATAGGCAAAGAGAGATGGAGGATAGAAAGTTCCCTAGAGGGTGAGGTTGCTAATCATTATGCTTGGAAGTTTTTTAGAGCCACATAAGGCAAACATATGAAATTGTGTCTCATTATCTCACACATAGCTAGTGATGTGTTAGGAAGTTGAGGAGGTGAGGACCTAACTGTCAATAGTCAAGCTAACCATTGCTAGTTAAGATAACCATTAGTGGTCAAGTGACAAAAGTAAATTGGTCAAGGTGGGGGTTAAAATGTGTGTTTAAAGGTTTAAGTTAGTAAATTGATGAGTTAGTTAACTAGGTGGTTAACTAAACTCAGGGTCCACTATAGTTTGTAAGATGTTTTGATAACTAGAACTATCATGTCTAGTTTTTAGTGTCTATAATAAGATCACCCAACTTAGACATATCACCAGACCCTAGGGTGTCCAATTTTGATGTTCTTTTCCAATTTTATTTTTAGTTCCAAAAATTATTTCCTTCTAGTTCTTATCCTTCATCTTGTCAGCCTAGCATGAATACATTCAAGCCATGACAAATGGATATATATAAAGGTCCATTCAAAGTTAATTTAGAAGGGGTTGGAAAATATTACAAAAGAAAATAAGAATACAAGAAACACCATTGAGACAAATTTACATATTTTTTATATATAGCCATCTAATCAGCTATAAGCATATCTAAATCCTTACATCAATCCCTAGCCACCTCAAGCATACCTAGTTTAACATTTTTGCATCCTCATAACACTATTGCATAAATCACATCAATTATAACAACTAAATATGTATTGATACCTCTTTGGATTATGGGTATGTAGGCAGTGTGCCCACATAAGGGGTGTGGATAGATATTCAATACATATTACACACTCTGACCTCCCCCCCACCTTATTTCTCAAGATTGATCAAATCACAATGAAGTATAGGGTTTTAAGACTAAATCATATCTATAAGGAGTTATATAAACCTTCAATATTGAGATTTCATATACATGCTCACATAGGGATAGTGAATAAAAACCTAAAAACTCATGTCTCTATGAGCAATTTGGATAATAGTGGTAAAAAAGGACTATAACATAGAACCTTAAGGAGTTATATTTTGGTTCTCCTATCCTTTCACAAAAAAAAATCTAGATCATGATTTGTGACACTATATAGTCATGTACAACAAATTCAAGACCATATCTTAGTTGTTTCATCTAATTTTTATCTAAGTCTTATTTTCTTCATATTTATTGTTATTTATAAAAGGTTGAAAATACAAATAAACTATACAAATTAGTAGTTAAATTATTGAAATATTATTTACTGATTTAGTCAACTCAAACCTTTAACTAAATTAGGAATAAGACTCCAATATTCAAAAAAAAATTAAATCATTTAGTGAACCTAACTTACTTCATTTGTGCATAAAAACCCTAAAAACCCCAGGCTAAATTACTTGCTAATTTTTCCAATATTTTTTTGATTTTTCATAAATATTTTAAATTAAAAATTCATATCTAATTTTTATATTTACTTTAGTAATTTTATAAATCATTTATACCAAACCTTAGTTGAATTTACTAGGTCCTTTTGTGCACAAAAACCCTAGAAACCCTAAGGAAAATTTCTTGCTAATTTTAGAAATATTTTTATGATTTTTTTAAATACATATTTAAATCATAAATTAACATTAATTTTTTAAAATTTCATAGTAATTTTTAAAATAATCATTTTAAAAAACCTTATTTGTATATATTAGGTCCCATTACTTTTGAGGTATCACCTTACATATAAAATCAGATTTCACATAAAAATAAAAAATGGATCTCATTTATTTAAGAACATTTCTTACATTTATTGAAAATAATGAGACCATACTAGGCCCTGTCATGTACATGAATGATGAAGTTTACCATATGTCGATACCAAGCTTCATTCTTTGCATTTCATGCTTAATTTTCATAATATGGGATGATATTAAGAAAGTCATTGTTAAACATAGTAAGATACCTCTCCTTCAAAGAAATGTTTACTTGTCTTTAATACAAGGTTTCATTACTTGCTTTTTATCTCTCATATGGAATTTTTTTCAATATTATCTTGCTACACATAGTATAAATATCATAGCACATGCCAATGTTTTTAATGCATTCATGCACAATTTCATGCTCTCTATTCTTGGTTTTCTATCTCTCATATGGAATTTTTTTTTAGTTTATCTTGATACACATATTAGAAATATCATAGCACATGTCAAAGTTTTCCATGAATTAATGCACACTTCCATGCTTTATATCCCTTGATTTATATCTCTGATTTGGAATTCTCTTTGCAAACATATTGTTATATAACTTATAACTCAAGTTTCATGTATTTCATTCCGCATACATAATTTCTACTTATATGCATATAACTCATTAGCTACTTTTGAGTATTTACATATCGATACTAGAAACAAGCAAACACTAGAGGTTATATTTATCCCTCTTCCCTTCAAACTTGGTACATCTAGCTCTTATCATATACCTACTACCATCTCTATGCCTATAGTAGATTATGTGGTACATGTTATCACCCACATTTATGAAGATAGGCAGGTTGATTACATGCATGTCTATAGATTTATCACTTAGGTTAGCACTCCTTTCAATAAATTTTTAGTTCTTGAGTTCCTCTAATGATCAAATGTTTACAAATATGTGTTATATATACCCAATCATAATACTAGAATTCCTATTTTGATCAAACCAACTTATGTTGCCTCTATCATCAACAAAATGTAATGAACTAAAGAATATATTTCCTTTGAGAAAGAGGATTTACCCCCATTCCAAATCATTAAATAACATATACCACTATATATTTAATTAATAATTAATATTGATGATAGTTCAGGACTCAACATTGACAACCTTTCTTTTCTTAAACATCTTAACATACAACCTCAATATCTAGACCATTCTGATATAAACATCAAAGGTTTTGTCAACATTCCAAAAAAATATAAGGGCCAAATAACACTCAATCTTACTTTGGAATTTAAGACACTACCAACTACATACCAAGTAATGCCAAATGACCTCAATTAAAATTTGTTACTTGGTCAGCCTTGGATTCATGATATGCTTACAATCCCTTATAAAATCCATATTTGTCAAAAATTTAGTCACAAAGGCTACATATACACATGCCAAATTGACAATGAACCTTTTAAATACTACCAGGTTGTTAAATCTCCATATAATTATATTTCACACTTTAATCTTAGTAATATACCTACATAACTTGATACTCATAGGGTACCCTCAAAGAATGCAACACATTAGAAGATTCCATGTTTTATACCAACACTAATATCAAATCACTAGTTCACATCCCATTTTAAACTTACATTTACTAATAAGATGGGATATTATGGTATATGTCTTGGAAATCCTAAATAAGGAATCATTAATCCTCTCGAGGCATCAACACAACATAGAAAGTAAGGGCTAGGATAACAACTTACCCTTCTTCATGATAGACCTTCTTCTACTAATTCAAAGCATATAATGTTTTGTCCACCCATTACATCAGTGACCATACTATTAATGATACTTAAACATGATCATTGATCTATCTTGATCTCATTGATGATATGATTTCATTAGATATGTTCACATTAGATGATTTCTCTAATGACGAATCCTTCTTATAATTTCTCAGAGCATATGAGGATATCCCATCTTGTTAGCATAAAAATAGATTTCCTTGTCACATAAATGTCCATGAATACTTTAGATAAAATATAGATTCTCCCTAAGATATACCAGTTGATTCAGATGATGGTCTTATTATAACCCCATACACACTAGATCATACCATATTATTTAACGATGAAATGGTTAATTTCAATTTTAAAAATAATCAGGATCCTCACATTATATTTTTAGCCACTTCCCTATGAAAGGAAGAGGATATATATATATATATATATATATATGTCAAACTTAAATAGATTTTCCAAAACTCTTTGCTTGGTCTTACTTATATATGTTTGGAATTGATACATCTATAGCAGTTCATCAGATTCATTTATACCCATATGCTAAACTGATTAAATAAAAGATTCACAAAATGTATCTTAAGGTGTCTTTATTATTGAAATAAAATAACCAATGCCTTTTAGATGCTAGTATCATTCAACCAGTAACACACCCTAAATGGGTTTCCAATATAGTCCCCATGGTAAAACCCCATGAAAAAAATTGTTGTTGTTCAGATTCTTGAGATTTAAATAAATCATGCCCAAAATATGATTTTTCCTTACCTAACATTTATATGATCATAGATTTCATAGCTAGGTATGAAATTCTATTATTTATGGATGGCTTTGTAGGATACAACCAAATCAAAATTACTAAAGAAGATCAAGTGAAAACATCTTTTACAACACCTTGGGGTAGACTTTATTACATTGCCATGCCTTTTGGACTAAACATCTCTAGATCTACATATCAACATATTATGATGAATATTTTTCATGACTTGATTTACCATAATATCAAGGATTATGTTGATGATATATTAGCTAAATCCAAATAATGACAACATCATGCTATTGATTTATGAAATAACTTTCAAAGACTAATAAAAGATAGTAAGTGTGGTGGTCAATAATGAGACTTAGGTTATCACAAAAGTATATCCTTTGAAGTTTATAGTGGAATAAACACATATCTATGGTCACAAAATGGGTCATTAATAGAGTTTGACTTAAAAATATCTCTCTAAAAATTAATAAAACACTAAATCATTCTAGACCATTTGGCATCTACACCACTCCTATTAGTGACAAATTTAGAGATGATTTTACTAACTATTCTACTCATTATGACACTTGGACCATATTCTTTGATAGTTTTCAATGTGCATCTAGTGTTTGGGTAGGCATTATCTTTGTCAATCCTTCTGGTCACACAGTACCTATTGCATATCAATTAATATTTACTTGCACCAACAACACTGCATAATATGAAAAACATCTTCTCCCCTATGAAAACATGGTACAATGCTTATCATCTTAGTTCCACTACTTTTCTATAGAAAGTATACCAAGAAAATACATCAATACGTAGATGCAATGACAAGCATCATATCCTTTATTCCTATCAACATCAATGATGATCAATCTATTTTCATAATTAAATGATTACAATTTCCATTAATTTTTAATGCATATTTGATTGCACTTTTTATTTTAGCCACACACATAGTTCCACAACTCTAGAGTGATTCTTCAATATTTATAACTTTTTAAACAAATACATTACACCAGACACTTGTTCATAAAATGATAAATGTAAGTTACAAAAATAAGCACACTATTATGTAATCATTGGCAGACACCTTTTTAAGCCATCCTTTGATGGATAGTTGCTTCAATTATTAAATTCACTAGAAGGAAAGATTACTCTTACATAGATATATGACAGTAAGTGTGGTGGTCACTTTAGTGGAAAGGCCATATCACACAACTTGCTTTGACAAGGGTACTATTGGTCCACCATGGAAGACTAATGTTCACAATATGAAAATATATGTGATAAATGTCAATGAAACAGTAACCTACAACATGCACCATGATAATAGTTGTAACATATTATCTCTCCATGGCCATTTATGTTACGGGGATTTGATCTTATTGAAAAAATTAACCCTGAATCCATCGATAGGTATAAGTTCATCATCACAACTATAGAATACTTTACCAAGTGGGTGGAATCCATTCCACTTCAATCTACCATAAGGGAGTACATTTGTAGCTTCCTCATGACTCACATTATTTCACACTTAGGCCTACCAATAACTATCATTTTTGATAGTAGAACGTCATTAAAGAACAAAACTATCAAGAAATTTTGCACAAAATATAAGACTAAACACACATTCTCCACTCCATACCACCCATAAGGAAATGATCAAGCAGAGGCATTAATAAAACCATAAACAACATTCTGAGAAAATTAGTGACCAAATTTGAAGATGATTGGCACAATAAACTAGTTTTTCCATTATAGGCCAATTTCACAAGTATTCATATACCTACAAGATCCACTCCTTATTCATTCATTTATTACACAATATCAATTTTACCATTAGAAGTAGAAATCCAATCTCTTTGTGTCTCCATTAAATGTATTATCACTAATGACCAATATCATGAAAATAATCTACACCAGCTTGATTAGTTATACCATACACACATTAAAGTAGTAGAACATCTTATAATCTACCATCAATGTATACAATGATCTTAAAATAAATGAGTTCACACTAGATAATTCAAAGTTAATGATCTCATTCTCAAAGAAAATATTTGAAATTCAATGCCAAAGAAGAAATCAAAGGAAAATTCAAACCGAATTGGCTAGGTCCATATATTATTAACAAAAATCTTAGCCCTAATTTTTTTCACTAACCTCACTTGAAGGAAATAAAATAAAAAATCCAATTACTATTATGCATCTACATAGATTTCAAATATAGTATTTCATTTCATACATTGTTTTGTACATAATTTATTAAAAATTACTTGTACATAGATTATTTTTTCTTAATTGTACATAGATTTTAATAAATTTCTTGTACATGGTCTCCTAATGATTGATTATACATATCTTATACCGAAAATACTAAAAACATTCAAATATGTCAAAATCTAAATGCATTCAAATAATTCATCACACAAAAACATTTCAAATTTATACATTATCCATGATTTACATTTTCAATACCATGATAGACCTAAATTTGTTATTATATGCTATTGTTTGTCAATTTATCTACAATACAATGATTCACTTGATCTTATTTGTGTATGTGCAGTGACTTCTAGATCTTTGATTGATTCAATCTACCCATTGAGGGCACATCCTACTTCATACATTAGAGACACATTTTGATATATTTAGCTAGTAGGGGCATCTTATAGATGACTACACCATCTAGGTTATGTCATTCCTACACCATACACTTTAGTTATCATGTTGTTGTTCATTACTTAATCTTACATAGATTACTCTATCGACACTAACTAATATTTATCACTTGTGTATTTATTAGTATATACCTAATCTTGTAATACATGTCTTACATAATTTCAATTCTTGATTCGATTAGTTAGATGTGATTTTATTTCTAGTATTTACATGCTTTCATTTCTTGCTTTGCATAGCTAAATGTGATTGCATTTCTCAATTCCTATTTTTTCTCCTATAGTACCTTACGGCATTTGACAATGTCCTTTACTTCTATTCTTGTGTGTACCTTAGGACATTTTCCAATTTCATTTGCTTGTACTCTTATATGCACTCTGGCCCTCATGACAACCTTGCTTATTTTAAATTGTATGTGTATGTGGCATTTGAACATGCCTTGTATGCTTGATTTCAAATTTGAGTGACATGTTCTCATGTCCCTTCTTTGCTTGGCCCCTTGGCCACTCTTATAAGTTTTTTTCTTCTTGCCTTGTGTGTTTGTTGCTTAATTTATTTCAAATTATTTACAATGCCATTATCTACATCATGTATTCTCATGTTTTCTTGGATGCCATAATTGACATCATGATCTATCCCTCCTTAAAAACTAACAACTAACCAAATTTTGAGTTATAGTTCATTATATTGGACATCATGATCTATATATCTAGGCATACCCATATTGATCTAAAAATATCTCATACAAACCATGATATATCTTGAGATATTATTTTGATTATCATTTCTATATAATGTATTTTCATAGCATAACATAGTTGTAGGGCTCTTTCTTCTAAGGGTGGTTATTATAGGGTCTTCATTTATACCCTCAAAAGAGGGGGCAATAAATAATGGTTTTTTCATAGAGATCAGAGATCTTACCAATAAAAAATTAGTTTTTAGAACACCTAAAATATTAACCAGACATTAAAGCAGGTAGAATAGACTAGGTAGATAGTGATAATTATATAACAAGCTTTAAAATTAGCACATGATAAGAGTACCATGTTTAGAGTATATCTCTAGATAATAGGGTGTCCTATTTTGTAACTCTTATCCAAATAGTAAAAAAACCATATTTAATAGAAACAGACAAAAAAATAGGTATAGTAATAGTTTTTTAAACTACAATTTAGTTTATAATCAGTAGTTTTAGTAAGAATTTTCTTAAATAATCTAGATATAAGGGGAATCATGCATGACATGATGTTTTTCACTTCCACTTTTAGATTAGGTAGTTGGTATAACTTCTAGATCAAAATCCATGTTACAAATACTAGTGATTGGGTGAAATGTGCATGACATATTAAACTTCTTTTCTTTTTGACTTTGGTACATTACCTAGGTATTCTCAGTAGTTATGTGCCTTAGTCTATATACAAATGGTTAGCATCATTTTATATTGGCTTCCATATAAGCCTATTACCTTGTTCTGAAGTGGATTTCATATAAGTCTAATATCCATCTTCTTTGAGTGGCCAAGAGTGGCCTAGTTTCTAAGACACATTTGGTTATCGATACCACATTGATAGATTACAAAACATTCATGGGCTTCAAGAGCCATATCATATGATACACATGCATATTGATATTAGTTTATAAATTCACTTCACAGGGTAATGATGGAGCAAAAGGACTAGCTAGTCTTTCTATTCTTGAGCTACCTACTCAGATGGATTAAAAACATAGTCCAAACATCAATTAACACATGCATGATCACATAGCTTCACTTAGTGGGTGATGATGCAACCAAAAGGCCAGCCTTGGAATTTTTTATCCACTCTTAAGGAATTGATCACTTAGCTTTGTTCATGATAATACTTTTGTTACAACACACATCCAACATCACTTAGCATCACAACATGTTTTATATTGGTTCGCATACCCAATGAGGTATATTCATTCCTTTCTCTTCCTCTATTTTACCCAAATTTTATACATTTTTACTTTAGACAAAACATGTCTAGTAGGAAATGATCTACTCTGGATTTTATTTTAAAAATTTACACTTCATGACATGTTATTTCTATGCACACCCAACATCACACAACTTCATGAGCTTTACCCTTATAGGTATGTTTAGGTACACTTTCTAATTTTCATTTATCTTATTATTTTGCCTTATTACATCAATAGAATAAGGGGGATGGGGGAAGGGGGGGTAAATGTAGTCATATAAAATGTTAAAATTGGTATTTTGAGTGTGGCTTGTGATACCCAACCCATATGTATCTCTTGCATGCTCTCATGACCCTTTTAGACATTTTTTTGCTTATTCCTAGTCATTCATAAACTTCTAAAACATGATTCCAACTTAGCCAAGCTAAATTTTCCATGATTATTCCATCCCCTAGGTCATGCACTTATAGGATAGGAGTGTCCAACTTGGATTATAGTGTCATACCTTAGGGTGTTTGATTTCGGTGTTCCTATCTAATTACATTTTTATCTCCACTAGTTATTTCATTCTAGTTCCTATCCTTCATATTGTTGGCCTAACATGAATACATTTGACCAATTACCAATATATATCTATAAAATCCCATTAAAATTTCATTTAAAAATGGTTGTCAAATATTAAAAAAGCAATAAAGAACACAAGCAACACCATTGAGGCAAATTTCCCTATTCTCTACGTATAACCTTTAAATACAGCTACAAGCATATCCAAATCCTCACACCAGTCCCTAGCCACATTAAGAACACCTAGTTTAGAATTTTTTCATCCTCATATAAATATTTTACAAATAAAATCAAGTGGGAGAACTACATATGGCTTAATCCATTTTGGAAGTATTGGTATGTAGGCAATGTGCCCACACAAGGGTTGTGGATACATGTTTAATGAATATTACACACACTAACCCCAAATTATTTCCAAATATTTATCAAATAACAATAAATTATAGGGTTTTAAGACTAAATAAACTCTACAAGGAGTTTCATAGACCTTCAACAATCAAGATTTCAAAAGTAAGCTCACATAAGGACAACAACCAAAACCTAAAAAACTTAGGTCTTTATGAGTATTTTAGATAATATCAGTAGAAAAGGACTATAAAATTATAACTTATGTTTTCCTATATTTACACTACTTTCCTTTCACAAAATTAAAGCTAGATCCTAATTTTCAATACTATCTCAATCCTGCACAGCAAATTCCAAACCCTATCTCAGTCGTTTCATCTTATTTTTAGCTAAGTATTATTCCATTTATATTTATTGATATTTACAGAAAGGTTAAAAATTAAAATAAATTATAAAAATTATTATTTAAATTATTTCAATATTATTTTTTGATTTATTCAATATAGACCTTGAACTAAATTAGGAATAAGACTAATATTCCCAAAATTGTTAAATCATGAAGTCAATTTTCAAATATTTAGTACATGAAGGTGAAGAAGATTTGGATCAAACAATATTAGGGAGTTTTTTAGGCTCTTACTAACTCAATATTAAATTCATTAAATTTAGGTTAAATTTTATCAAATTTATGAACAATCATTAAGTCAAATAAGTGCTTTAAAACCCTTCTTAAACCCTTAATGCTTCGATTTTAAGAGATATATTTACATTTTTGAGTTCCTTGTTGAAAAAAGTTTTTTGATATATTATTTAAAATAAAATACCTTCCTAAATTTTACTCAATCAAAATTTTGAGTCAAAAATTGAAGAAAGCCAAAGGTACAAATATTAGGATTTTAAGCAAGTAAGAGATATAATAAAAAAGCAAATTTTAAAAGGTTTAAGATATTGGTTAAGCACATAAAATGGTTTGAATGATAATATAGGTTATTAATGGTTTTAATTAAAAATTAATTAGTTTTTTGGACATATAAAACTCAATAAAATGATAAAACATAGACCTACAGGCATTTAGAAATGAAATTGTGCAAGCTAGTGAACACCAAAAAGTGTATATTTTGAGTTTTATTAAATGAAATGTAGTGAAATTTGACATCAAAATATGTTATGTTATAATTTAATGTTATAAATTGGTTTAATTTAATTAATATTCTTTAAGAGAGATAAAATTCCAAAATACAAGTCACCCCCTTTTGGTTAAATTTAGAAAAGATTAAGTCAACAACAAGAGTCTTTAGTTAGCCCTAGAAAATTAGAGTTAAAATCATGAAAAAGTGGATAAGTTTAGTTAAATTATTAGTTAATATTTTATGCCATATTTTCATGAAATATACCCCTGAGAAGGTCAACATTCAATCTCTCTCTTACTATGCCCCCATTTGGGCTAAATTTAGAAAGTCAAGAAGCTAAATTCAAACTCCAAGATAAAACTAAAGGTACCTAAATTCAAAATTAAAGATGCATTAAATATAAAAAATAATTAGATAAATATAAAAATTATTTAAATACAAATTTCAAGTTCAATATGAGTTAACTAAATATCTCTTCAAAACTAAATACTTTCAAAGTATGCAAGAGACATTTAACTTTTCAACAACTCAAACAAGATTATCTCCTTAATTAACACTCCATTTTCTAAGGTAAATAATGTTTAAAATATTAAAATTATAAATTAGAATTTTTAAATTTTTTTTGAAATTTTGAATTTTCATTTCAAGGTTGAGTTGGTAGTGGAGTTGAATCAGGAGTAAACTAGGACTAGTTGAGAATCATTTGGAGCTTCTTGTCTTCTCTCCCTCTTCTTCCTTTCTATATGTACAGTCACTTTTTAATGATTATGGGTAAATTATGATTTTTTATTACTAAAAATATAGGAAAATATTTACTACCTCACCTTAGAAGCAATAAAAACTAATTGTTTCTTCATTTTTAAGATGTTCATGAAGTGTGTCTTGTGTTCATTGATAGAACTTACTGAATAATTAATTTTCCTATGTTTATGTCTTAAATTTTAAGTTTTATGAAAAAAACTAGAATTATTTTATGTCATATAAAGTTTATAAGTCTTATGTATACCTAATATATAAGTGAATTAAACCATTATTCATTCCTTCCAAGCTAGTGTGAGTGTTTATCAAGACCTATGTATGAAATACTAATGCAAGAGCCATTGTATGAAGATGAAGTGAATGTGTGAAAAGTTTTTAGATTAAAAAATGTGTTAATTATAGGCATAATTGAATTTAACATTTGTTCATCACTCCAATTTTTATTTTTCATTTCTATTTTTAGCTTTAGCATTACTCCTACCATTTTCCTAGTAAAGAAAGGATAAAATTAAGGAGTTTAAAAATAAGTAGGTGAGTGTACTAAAGGAAACCATCCATTCATATGTATATTATCTCCAACATAAGGTAAAAAAACTTGTATAGTTTCCATTGTATCAATAGGAGTGAGAATGGGCACATGTTCTTGCAAAGGGTACACTTCTGAGTGATGACAGTTTCTAGAATGCCCAGTAGGACAATAGCATAAAAGATTGCTAAAGATTGATGTTGGTTTTATAAATTTGTATTAAATACATTAATAAATATTTTTTGACTCTAAGTTATATATAGTTAGTTTAATCAGGCCAAGTGTCTAAATAGCATCAATTGGTATGTATTCTAATCATTATTTTGGTTAAAATATAACTTTTGTACCTTCATATCCCTCATATATAGATGATATATTAATGTACTCACCTCAAGTAGCAATGAACCATAAGTATATAATTTTTATGATAATATTTACCACCCTCCCACCCTTAATCATGTTTCCAATCAGCCTTGGCCAAATCATGTTCTTTCGAATCAGCCTAAAAAGAGTGTGAAAGAGATAACACTTGACTTTAAAAGACAATATATGGAGTGTGATATTGAAGAAGACTATAATAGGAACAAATAGGAGATTATATATCAATCCTATATAAATTATAAATATATATAATAATTGAATAGCTATAATGAAGCTACAATATAACCAATGCAACTCCTACCCATGATAATATAAATAATTTTCAAGAGAGGATGATCAAAAAAATTTAATAGTTCTTCATGAGGATGATTAGACAGGTGAAGAGGAAACATTTTCAAGAGAGGATGATCAAGATTTGTGTTGGTTAAACGAGACTAAATTTTTCATATAAAAGGATCATGTTTTGTCCCTTTATGATCCATTAAAAAATCAAATTGAAGCATCAAGTGAGCCTTAAGAAGCCTATCGTGAAGATGTTCTAGAAGATATGGAATCAACTTGTGAGATTGTAATAGTGGTTTCAAAATATAGTAGCCTTATGCATGAACAAGTAAAGATAAATAATTTACAAGTAAGGATAAATAATATTTTAATTAATATCTTGAACAATTTTTAGTATTTGATAGTCAAAATTACATATCTCAAGATGTCACATAAAGCTAAGAACATTGTTCTAGTGAGCTAGTACAAGTTGAAGTTATAACTATTCCTATGAATCAGAATATGAATACATTGGAGAGATTTATTAATATTAAAGAGAAACATAATGTAAGTGTTGAAAAACATGACTATTTTGGATATATTTGACATATGTTTTGTTTATTTTATTCAATTTTAGATAATCCAAATAGGTTGACAATTAGGAAAAGAGTTGATCCAACCAGAATGACACTTAAACAATAGTTTGTTAGTCATCTTCATCAACCATATAGAGTGGAATTAAGAGTTTTTTTAAAAATATAGGTGTATTTTGAGTATTTTACATGGTATTATTGTATTTAAATTTAATCCAAATGTTGTTATGCACATGTTTTGATAACTATTATAGTTTCTACATTCATCTAAGAGTCATCTTCCACATTTTTTAGTTATTAGTTGTTCTAATTTTCAATTCAATAATGGATTATACAAAAGTTTTGTAATTTATTTAGGTAATTTTAATTTTAATATTGGGTGATATTTTAATTAATATATAAAAAAATAGATAGATCTACTAGTACTAAGTCTTTGGCATGCAAACATCCTAGTAAAGTTACCAAGAATGTTGACAATTTTGCCACCATTAGTCAAAGTGGCTTATGTGTTGGTTTTCAAAAAGGCTCCATTCATGGAGTGAATATTAAAAAAGGTATTAAAAACATAATAAATAATTTATCATTAAAAAACCATGCCCAAGAGCAAATAATAAGTCCAAATTTTGATAGAGGTTTCTTTTATTCCTCTAACTAGTTGTTACTTACAAGCTAGTGAAGGCAATTTTTAAATGCTCGGTACGTGAAGGTGAATAATATTTGGTTGAAATGGTAATAAGTGGATTTTTTTTCCCTTTTAAAATAAATATTAAATTAATTATTTTTAATTTATATTTTATTAAATTTATGAATAGTCTTTAAGTTAAACATATGCTCTAAAGCCCTTCTTAAACCCTAAATAGCTCAATTTTAAGAGATATAATTATGTTTATGAGTTAATTATTGAAAAATATATATATATTTTTTAGTTATTATTTATTATAAATTATCTTAATAAATTTTAATCAATAAAAAAACTTAGGTACCGAATGAATAAATGAAAAGCAAAGTGTACAGGTGTCATGATTTTAAGCAATCAAGAGAGACAATTAGAAAAAATTATTTTTGAGAGGTTTAAGATATTGGTTGAGAAAATAAAATAGTTTTAATGATGAGAGGATATATTAATGGTAATAATTAAAAATTATTTAGGTATTTATAACTCTTAAAAAATAATAAAATGGTAAAAACTAGACCTATAGGCATTCAAAAATGAAATTATGCAAGCTAGTCAACACCAAAAACTGCATATTTTCAGTTTTAGTGAATGAAATATCATGAAATTTGACAATAAAATATATTATGATGTTTTTTAAGGTTTAAAATTTGTTTCATGTACTTATTTTACCTCAATATATGTAAAATTCCAAATATAGGTCATCCTGTTTTGGCTAAATTTTGAAAAGGTCAAGTTAAGAAGAGTCTTCAGTTAGCCCTACAAAAGTAGAGTTCAAAACATGAAAAAGTAGAGAATTTGAGTTTATTTATTGGTAAATATTTTAGTCCCTATTTTTATGAAATATTTCCCTTAGAATTTCAACTTTAAATCTCTCTCCTAATGTGCCCCCTTTTGAGCTAAATTTGGAAAGTCAAGAAGCTCATGTCAAAATGCAAGATACAAATAAAGGTAACTAAAGTCAAAATTAAATATGAATGAAAGATAAAAAGATGTTATTTGAATTTAAAAATTATTTAAATATAATATTTAATTTTAAGAGGAGTTAAATAAAGATATCTTTAAGACTGAAGACTTTCAAATCATGCAGAAAACCTTTGATTTTTCAATAACTCAAACAAGTTTCTCTTCCTAATTACCATACCATATTCAAAGGTAAATATTTTTTAGACTCTTATAATTAGACATTTTAATTTATGAAGTGTGTTTTAAATTTTAAATTTTTATTTCAAGTTTGAGTTGGTAGTCGAGTTGAAGCAAGAGTAAACTACGATTAGCAGGGATTCATTTGGAGCTTCTTCTCTCTCTCTCTCTCTCTCTCTCTCTCTCTCTCTCTCTCTCTCTCTCTCTCTCTCTCTCTCTCTCTCTCTCTCTCTCTCTCTCTCTCTTCTTCCTTTATATATGTGAATTTTCTTTTGAATTATTATGGGAATATAATTATTTTGTATTATTTAAAATATACCAAAATTTATACTACCTCACATTTTAAGCAATAAAGAACTAATTTTCTTCCATTTTCAAGGTGGTCATGGAATGTGAATCTTGTGTTCATTGATAGAACTTAGTGAATAATTATTTTTCCTATGTTTATGTCTGAAATTTTCACCTTTATGAAGTAAATGAGAATTTTTTGAGTCATATAAAGTGTCTAAGTCTGATTTATACCTAATATGGAAGGGAATTCAACTATTGTTCATTTTTTCTAGGCTAGTGTGAGTATTTATCAAGACCTGTGTATGAAATACTGATGTAAGAGACATTATATGAAGATGAAGTGAATGTGTCTAGGTTATTTATCTTCCAATATGTGTCAAGTATAGGCATAATTAAACTTAACATTTGTGCATCATCCCAATTTTTAGTTTTCATTTAAACTTTCAGCTTTAACATTGCTCCTTCTACCCTTTTCCTCGTCAAGAAATCCTAAAATTAAAGAGTTTAGAGAAAATTATGTGAGTGTAACAAAGGTAAATATACTTTCATCTAGATATTCTCTCCAACATAAGGTCCCACACCTTGGATACTTTACATTGTATCAATAAGAGTGATAATAGGCACACATTTTTATAAAAGGTACACTTTTGAGTGATAACATTATTTCAAAACCAACATGAAAATTATGGGATAACTTATAGAATAGATTTAAATTTGGTAAAATGTACACTAAAGGGTACATGTATGAGTTTAGACAAGAAAATGACTCTACTAACTTAATCTATCTGAATGTGGCTATAGATGTCCAAAATCTTGGAAATAATTATTTAGAATTATGATAAAATCTAAGATAATAATATTATTGAATATCTAAGTCACCCCACAATATGCATTGAAATAATAAGGACTACACAAGAGGTTTCATGTTTTCCCAATGTGGAATTACATAAAAGCAAGTATGTGCACATACACTTCCAATATTTTCTCATACTTAATAGTTAACATATGTTCATACATCAACTAAATGTTAATTCAAACCTATAAGGAGTTATTAGTGTATACCAGATGTAAAGATCCTTGATCATACCAATATGGTGTGAAAGTCAAACTGTGTGGGTCTCCAAGAATGCAAGAAGTGAAAGAGAAAATTGTGTATAATTTTTTTTTAAATCATTAAGATCATGCTTAAGATCTTAAATGTTATTGTGAACTCCTATTTGAATGCCTCCCTATGATTGAATTTTTAATTTTCATGTCAAATCATAGGGATTCACATTTACACCCTTGTAAAACATAAACTACAATCTAGGATATGAACCATCCACTTCACATATTGATATACATTTAGGATAAAAATAAAATACTTCAAGGACATTAAAAAAAAACTAGGCATGGGAAGAGATAGGGCCTTCTATATTTTTGTAGAATATTTATGTCAATACCCTTCACAAGCCCATAAATTTAATGTTCAACTAGGTCTTTAAACAACCTTCAGTGCACACCCTTTTTGAAAATTACATTTAACTGATCTCATATGCATAATATGACATGAAATAACCCAAATATATGTTTATATAGTTCCACATCAATAGGATAGTCCAAGTGGATTGATAGGTGGACACCATGAATAATGATGTTAGGTGATCCTAATTAGACATTAAGGGGCCCTAATCCAAATATAATTGAATACAAGGGTGAGTATTAGAGCATAAAAGAATCACACACATCCCATCCAAGTCTAAATAGATATATACATACTCAATAAATATACATGCTATAATATACTATAATGATAAAAATTTTAGATCTATATTAAATAAGCATGGACTGTAGTAGTTATTAGAAAGACCTTGGTGATTTTCATCAAACTTGGGCTATGAGAGTCATTTGAATTCAAGTTCTTATCTACAACATCCAATGGTGAATTGATTACACAAAGCCTTTCTTAGTGCTATATAAACACTACCAAAATGTGCCCTCCAAAATCCCTCTCCTAGTATAACAAATATCTACCCATTCAAGTTTGTAATATTTCCTTACACCTTGAGATTAATAAGAACTAATTTAATTTTATTCATTCTATATGTTATGTGTGAATTCATGGCTATTGATCCTTGTCTATGGATTTTTTTCATTCTCCTTGTTACCTGCACTTCACACCTCCATGTAGAATTAGAAGACTCTTCAGGTCACATGCTATGTATAAATATATTTGTGTATCTTTTATCTATGGAAAATTTGTCATCCTTCTTAATGTTAAGATATGTTCCCTTACCTCCATGAAAAAAAATTATGTAGTGTGCCCAATTTGAAGATTTCATATCAAGTGTATTATTTTTCTTATGTCATTAAAAAGGTTAGGTGTTTTACCTATTCTTGGTGCATCACCTTTTATATTCTAGAAACACTCTCACCTTTTCTCTCCATTTTCCCCTTTTCAAATCTAGATTTAGTATTAGTGTTAGATTTAATTATTCTCTTTGTAAGTCTGCATGATTTTCCGAAACTATGTGCATTTAGAATAAAAAGAAGCTATCCTAATCAATAGGTTCATCCTATAGAGTGCAAGAGTCCCACACATTGGGGGAAGATCCCATTTTTACAATGAGACACCAAATTTCTCTCTAACATGCAAGTCCAAGGTGTTAGGAACAAAAATGCCATGCTTTACTATGCATGAGATCCTTTCATATATAGTTACACATTTCTATAGATAATAGTTTTTGGCACATCTGGTGGGATACTTTAGAGATTTAACTAAGAATTTGGTTTAATTCTTAGTTGATAGTATTAGATACACTTTATAGATCACTTAGGGACTCCAAGTATTTTTAGTTCATAAATATTAGTCCCTCATCTATATTCCAAGACAAATGAGATCATCTACAAGAGGTGTTGACCTTAATTTGATCAATTTTCCTATACCCTCTATAATAATAAGAGTTAGAGTATGTTCATCCCCTATTAAGAGGGCTAGGAATACAAGACAACCTTATCCTAGAGATCAATATATAACCCCATTTGATTGATTCCCTACATGCATAAGAAGACTATTACCCATCCCATTCATGGCTACTCCTAAAAATCAACCATTTGTTTCCTTTAATTGAGGTATCCCATTGATTCTTCCCTGATAATAATCATATTTTTATATATTCTCTTAAGGGCATCCCATATTTTATTGGAGAAAATTATACTACGTCAATAGAGCACATAAAAGACATTACAAATATTTTCTCCATCCAAAATGTGAACTAGGAAAACATTATAGTATGACTCATTACCTCTTCTTTGAAATTGAAATCACTTCAATGGTACTATAATTTATTTCCTAATACTATTCAAAATTGGGATGAGTTAGGCATAACACTATATAGATAGTTTGAAGAAAAGAGTGACCACCTATCGTTAATGGAATAGATCACGACCATCAAAACGGCTCCACGTGAGTAGTAATTCAACTTCAACTTTATATTTTAGAGGACTTGGGATCTAGTTCCACTCTTAGTAAATCTAAATCCTAACACTACATCTTTATATTTTTTGATAGTGTTAAACATCAGTGTGGCCATAATGATCCAATCTATGGGATGTGTAGTATTACCAAACACATATGAGGTAATTGTGAGTGCACAAAACTATTTGATCCATGCATGGAAATTATGCCTAGACCCTTGATGCCCTTGTGTACTTAACCCCCATTTACAAGTTCATCAATATTTCCTCCCATTTCAGCTCTATCACCCATTATTATTGCTATTAGCCCATTAATTCCATCAAATTATGTGCCTTTGAGTGAGATGCACAAAGTCAAGTCCTTATTGAAGATATATGGAAATGAGATAATAACACTAAAAAGGAATCAACTAAAACATTCCAAGCCTTATCAACCCTTCAAATAGTAATTCAATCAAATGGGCCTCCATACCAACATGTTACATAGGCTCAAAACCAACTCACATATAATAGACTACCCTATGTGTTAAATTCTAATACTACATGCACTTCTAGAGTTCTTGTTCCTATGAAAAATAACATGGTGTAGGACTATGAATGGTTCTTCTCATAAAATACATCATATTATTAAGCCACATTCATATATGAAATGATGAGTGAGACACCTATGATGAAAAATGTACCACCACCTCATGAGCCTTTATTTACTTCATATCAACCAAGGGATCACCTATAGGCACAAATGTAAGAGTAAGGAATATACACCATCCAGAATTGGTAGGAGGGTGACTTCAATTATGTTAATCATAATGAAGTGTTGAGTGTAGGAAGTAACCCCATTCAATTCAATATAATATTCATAAAGAGAACACAAGAAAGAGAGAGTTGTCTCCTTCAATGCCCCTAATCTCTGAACCCTAGGTTTTTCTTGTATAAATTTAGGGAAGAACACATACAAGAATATTCTAAGAATACACATAAATGGACATGTAGAAAGAGAGTTAGCCCTAATTTGATCATCAGGGGTGACAAGAGGATACTATTTAAAAATTATAGATAAAGGGACCCCACATCCCTTTTAACATAATCTATCAAATCTATAAGATAAGCTTGAATGTTATCATGTTAGATTCTCTCTCTATTACTTCCTAGAATAATTTTTTGTAGGTTTCCCTAAGAAACTTCCAATATCATGAGCCACTATAGACTATGCCTATTATTCCCATAATTTTATGTCAATCAAAGGAAGAGGTGTGAAAAAATAACAAACTACCCCCATTATACATCACTCTAATTACTGGTAAGGGCCTAGTACATAATTGCATGATAGACTCAAGTGCGTGTATCTCACTGATTCTAAAGAAAATTATAAACATTCTAGGCATAGTATATTCTCGCATCTCAAAAGGGGTCATCAAATTATATATAACAATAATTAAATTTGTGGGTATCAACAAAGATGAGTCTCACTTTACATGCATGTTTTATCTTTTCCATTGTGTAGGACACCACAATCATTGACTTATCCCTTTAATTTTTTATATGCCTCTCTCTATATTTCACTACGAAGGTGGGAAGATAGCTATCCTCATATTGGTAACATAATCTAATTAAGATTAGATATGGGACCAAGGTGGCCATGAAAGCCTATCCTATTTTGATGAATCACATATATCCATACACTCCTAACATAGTTGATATAAACTTGACCTTTTTTTTACCAAGAAGGGAATTCAATTCTTCATGAGACCACCACGCCTCTTGAGGGGATTCTAGATAGCATTTTTTATGAATGGGCATGTGAGCACTATTTTTTTAATCCATACAAAAATGCATATGAAATATGACTAATCATATAATATATTATCAATGTGGACACCTTATTTCCTAATATTGTAAAGGTGTAAGAGGACTTCCAAGGCATATAACAATTATACTTCCATTGCTCTTGAAGCAAAAATGATGTAAGGGTTGGTGAATACTTCCATAAATAGAAATTATACTTCCATACATTTAGATTAAAGTATAGCTACAAAAATAGTGTTGATGAATATGTGGCACTAATCTTGGGTATCTAATTGGTGCATAATAAAGGAAGAAAGGTGTTGTAAGATTTCAAAGACAATGAACTAGTGGTAAACTAGGTTAGAGTGTAAAACATATCCAAAAATAGTTGATAAGGGATTAAAAACAAATGTCATGGGACATGATTTAGTATTTAACTATTTTAAATATCAATTCAATACCAAGGTCATAAAATGATGACATTGATATGTTTGCAATGGTGGGTGCATAGTATGACCTCATGTATAATATAAAGAATTAGTATGATTAGGTCATATATTGATAGTCAGACCAGTAGTCCCAAATAATGTAAGCTATTGGGAGGTGTTTAAAAGTGATGAAAAAATTTCAACTTCCTACAATATGAAGTTAAGTTCTATATCAACAATCAACTATAAATCCAAACTCAATATGCACATAATCTACCTAAAGAGCTAGTCATGTTTGAAAGCATATTCAATTTTATTAACTAGGTAAAGGGAAAGACAAAAAACATGATAGGATGAAAAACTCCTAAAAAATGGTAGGGTATTATCCCCATATGAAATTTAAGAATTCATTGGGTTAAGCAAAATATATGATGATATATTCACATGGAGATACAAAGACCATAGAGTTTTTCATCTAGGATTAGCCTATCATACTATTGATATTGACTCCAATACTAGGCCAAGCAAGTGGAAACAAAGGCTTATTAACCATAAGTTTGAACCCCTAATGAGGAAGAAGATCTCAAAGCTCATTAAGGCCAACATAATATTTCCAATCAAATATTCCTCATGATTGGCCAATTTAGTCTTGGTGCACAAGAAGAATGGGGAGATATGATTATGCATAGACTTTAGCGACCTAGAAAATCCTCCCTAAAAGACTACTACCCCTCCTAAAAATGGATCAATTTTTATATATAGTCATAGGTATGGAAAGGTTTTCGCTACTAGATGGTTATTTGGGATATAACCATGCACTTGTGTAGGAGTGAAATTAATTCAAAATGGCATTCATAACTAAGTGGGGTACCTTCACATATTAAAGGATGCCCTTTAGTTTGACAAATGCATGAGCTACCTTCAAAAAATCCATGGAAATGGAATTCAAGGGACTCAACAACATCACTTTGGTTTAATTTGATGATATAACTAATTTTTCAATGAACACACCATATCCTTTGGGTCTCCTAGAGTAAGTAGTTAAAATTTTTGAGAGTTTTAAATCTATTTCAACCCAAGAAAGTGTGTATATACTATGTATGAAGGCAATATTCAGGGACACATCATCTCTAAGGAAGGACTCTTAATTTATCCCAAATGAGTTGAGTCCATTCTATCACTCCATCTCCCAAGTCATAATAAGGGTCTCTAAATTTTCTTAGGAAAATTAAACTTCATCAAAACGTTTGTGTCAAGTTTCACAACTCTAATTATGCCCCTCACACCAATTCTCAATAAAATGTATACATTTAACTTGACCCTAAAAGGTTGTATTAGTTTTAAGGACATATATCACACCATTATAGAGGATCCTACATTGATAAACCCAAATCACACTAGGGACTTTATCCCTTATGAATTTGACAAATCTAAGGGCATTTCAATCATTATTACATAATAGAACAATTATGGATCACCCTATCACTTTATTTAACAAAGTGCTCAAGGATTATGAGTTTCACTATAACTTTGAAGAGAAACACACCCTTATAGTAATAAGAGCACTCAATAAGTTCAATCATATGATCTCTACCAATAATATCTAGTTCATGGTCTCATACATGATTATAAAGGTTTTCTTAATTAGTAAGGACATCAATGAGAAGAGATCTGGTTGGTTTACAAAGGTGATGTAATATAACATAGACATCCAAATCACTAGGTTGGTGCACAGAAAGGAACTCAACAAGTAACTAGTAGAGGATGTGAAGATAGAAGATAAAGTATTCTTTGTATTATTTTAAGACTAACTGATAGGATAGGATCTTATAGTAGATTAGAATTATAAAATGAGGATATTCATCTAGATCGATGTATATCTACATGTTTTGAATAAAGCTAAATGTAGACATTTTAGATTACATTCCATTCTTGATGTGTTTATTAGTGGTTGACTTTTTAGAAGAGACACTAATACACTTATCTTGTGATACATAGAATAGGATCAGGTGCATAATATCCTTAAAGAGTTCCACAGTGGGTTATCAAGAGGCCATTACTCACCTAAAATCACTACCATCAAAATCATGCAAGTTGACTGTTACTGGCCAACTCTATTTAAGGATCTATACACATGGTTTCATTTTTGAAATAAGTGAACCCTATTTTTAGACAATTAGAAATTGGTATCCCTTCCCTTATGACCAATTCAAGCTAATAAATATTTTTCTCAATGTGGCCTTGATTTCATTGGAATGATAAATCTATAATCAAACACTAGACATAAATTGATCCTCACAATAACTAACTACTTCATGAGGTGGATGAAGGAATTAATTCTCAAAGAGGCTACTAAGGCTTCCATCCTAGAATTTTATGAAAGCATTATCATAAGGTTTAGTGTTCTATATATTATTATCTCAAACAATGCACTAGCTTTCTTTAGAGTGAAAATAAGTGAATGGGTGGTTAAACATAGCATCCATCTAATCACCTCCTCAAAATATTCATCTCAAGGTAATGGTTTAATTGAATTTACTAACAATAACTTGATTCACATCATTAAGTAAACCATGGAAGATAACTAGTGATCATGACACACCAAGCTCAAGATAACCATCTGGGCTGAATGAATAATGCTACAACAAGTGTTAGGGAATTCACCATTCATGTTAGTCTATGGAAAGGAAGTGAGGTTTCCCACATCTCTTGAGTTTCCTCTACTAGAGATATCCCATCAACTAGAATTTATTGATATTATTCCCATGATAGTAAGGTATCCAAAATAATGAATCTTGAATAAATCAAGGCATAAGCCATGCACCTATAGAGCTTTAGTAGGTGCATACCAAGAGAACATTTGATAGAAGGGCTTCTGATAAAATATTCAATGAAGGATACTTTGTACTTAAATGGGACACAAATAGAATAAAGTCTAGGAAGTGTAAAAAGTTTGATGTTATATGGAAAAAACCATATACCATACCTTGTTACAAGCAACTAAAGTATACCAGCCCATAAGGCCAAGCATAGAAGTATTACCTATACCTATCAATGGGATTCGTCTCAAACACTATTTGTGATGATCATGAACACTCTTGTAAATAGTAGTTTATATGTTTTAATTTCTTTAATTGCCATTTGAATTTATTTTTCTTTATAATAGTTTCATTTCCTCCAAGTACTTATGCATAATTATGCTAATTTAGATTTATCCTTCTTCTAAGCATTATTTGGTCCAATTTTTTACTTTGTTTATCCTTGTGGAAGGTATCTCAATTCCTTCTAAGGATTGATGGTCTTTTCATTTCAATCACATTTAGGGGAAAGAAGATCAAGGTATTTTAGGTGACTTCATGCCCAATGGATTACCCCAAAGCTACTAGATTATTACTTAATAGGAAAATGGCCCATAAAGGTTTCCAAAAGTTTTGGTTCTCCAAGTCACCCCCTAAAAAGTGGTGAACTCATAATGACACGTAATATGTTAAATGATTGTATAGTGTCAAGATACCTAAAAGAAACCTTGTGATTAGATGTTTCTAGTTTGTGCCCACACTCAATAGTCAACATGGGTTCACATATCAACTAAGTGTTGATTCACTCCTCTAAGGATCTCCCAATGTGCACCCCATGTAAATATCCTTCATCACACTAACATGGTATACAATTCAAAGTGTGTGGGTCTATTAGACTTTAAGAAATGAAAGAGAGAAGTGTGTAGAAAATAGTTCTAAATCATGAAGATAATACATAATATATTCAATCTTTTTGCATTCTCCTATTCAAAGGCCTCCCTATGACTGAATGGTGAAGTTAAACACCAAATTGTAGGGTTTCACATTTATACCATTGTGAAATAAAGACTAAAATATTGGCTATGAACCCTCTACTTTACAAGTTGATATATGTTTGTGATAGAAAGTTCATATTACAAGGACCATAAAAAGAGAATAATCATAAGAGGATTTATGCCCTTGTGTATTTTCATAGAATATTAATCTCAACACCCTTTATAATCTCACTTTACTGAACAACTAGCTCTCTACATAATCTTTAGCTCACACCCTTTACACACAATACATTTTACTAACTACATGCATATAAGATGACATGGAAAACCCAAAGATATATATGCATAGTTCAACATCATTAATCTAATCTAGATGGATTGACAGGTGGTACACATGAATAAGGATGGTAGTTGATCCTAATTGGATGTCAAAGGAGCTAAATCTAAATAAAATTGAATGCAAGTGTAGATGTTAAAGTGTTATATAATGCACACACATCCCATCTAACTATAAATTTATATCTTTGTCCTCAATAAACATGTAATCTACTTTAAGATCTAAGACTATCTTCAATAAACATGTAAGCTACCTAAAGATATAAGAGTGACCTACTAGTTTCTTCCATGATAAAATTATCAAACCTAAATTAAATGATCATGGACTATAGAAGTTATTTAAAAGACTTAAGTTCTCTTCATTAGCCTTGGGATCTAAGTGCCATTTTCAAATTCAAGTTCCTATCCACCATCTCTAATTGTGAATTGATTATGTAGAGCCTTGCCTAGTGTTATATAAAGCCTAATATTTATTGTAAAAAGGTCAAAATTTCTAGGTATCATAACACTACAAAAAAATTTCCTTAAAGAGCCATCTCTTAGTATAACAAACCTCTACCCAATAGAGTTTTTAATATTTCCTTATATATTGAGATTAATAAATATTAATTTACTTTTATTCATGATTTGTGTTTAGTGTGTATTCCTAGTTGTTGAGTCTTGTCTATGGATATTTTCCCTCTCATTATGATCCTCCCTTCACACCTTTGTCAATAACTAAATGTATCTATAGGTCACATGTTAAGTATACATAGGTCTTCATAGGTTTTATTTGTACACCGTTTATTTTCCCTCTTAAAACTACACTATGTTCCCTTACCTTTATGAGAAACACTTATGCAATGTGCCTCATTTGAAGATTTTATATCTATTATATTTTTTTTATTATTTCATTAAGTGGGTGAGCTCATATATCTATTATTTTTTCATCACCTTGTATATTATAGCAACATTCTTACCTTTTCTCTTCATTTTTCCTTGTCAAGTTTAGATTTATCATGTGGTAGATTTCATTCTTCTCTTTACAGGTCTTCATGCTGGTCCTAAAATATGAGAATTTAGAATAAAAGGAAGTTGACCTACTTTTTAGGTGAATCCTAAGGATCACAAGTGTCCCACACCTTGGGGGATGATCCCATTGTTACAACAATACACTGAATCACTCTTTGACATGCAAGTCTAAGGCACTACGCATGGAATTATGATACATCATTGTGCATAAGATCCTTTCATATATGGGTGAAAAATTCAAGTTATAAAAAAACAATCGAAGTAAATATTACAAAAATCCTATGTATTAACAATGGTAATTTAGGATGGTAAAGCCCATAGATAAGAGAATGATTAGGAGAGAGTGTGAGAAACATTTAGTTATGTGTGCACAGGTAATGTAAACTAAATATTGGTAAAAAAATAAAATTTTAAAATGTCTAATGCAAAATATAAGTGTCTGAATTTTCACCCCTTTTATTTTAATCATGAAAGTGTTGGAGTAAAAGGAATGAGGCAAATACATGAACGTAACTATGATGTGTATGTTTAGATAGGTTCTGAGTGTTGCACCTACTCCATGAAAAACTAATAATAGAACATTTATAAATTAGTTTTAGATTATTATATATCAAATTTCAAGTAAAAACATTGATCATATTTTAAATTTAAATAATAAGGATCAAATACACCTATATGCACATGATCTAAATTGCCTTCTATAAATAGTGGATAATGGGGTGATTATTCCCATTGGAGATGTCAATGTTTAAAACATGGGTTAATTTATGTGTGCCCAAAGAATCATTAGATCAAAATAAGTTATTCTAAATCATGTCACAAATAACCTCAACCACACTACTCATTATATTTTATTTGAATGGGACTCACCATGGGTTCCAAAAAATATGATTATCTGAGAATTAGAGAATCCGAGTAAGTTTTATAAATCATCAGCTACATAAATTTTTTATGATTCAATATATCAAATTATATATGAGTAAAACATGAGTAAGTAATTATTTTTAATGTCTCACATATTCCCCACATATTCCCCCAATCTAATAACTTGTCTAATCTAAGTCATAAAACCTATGACAAAATATCATAATATATTTGTATTATTATTTTACTCCCATAATATAATAATCTATTTAATATAAACCCTATAATATGTGTAAAAAAAACATTTTTTATGTGAAATATCACTCATAATCCTATAAAATACCTAACATATGCCATATATATTCCCACAATCTATGCGAAATCTATAATAATATATGTAAACTTGTGTTAATGTTAAATAAGATGAAAATTTTTAATTTCTATGCATATATTTTGAGTATATATGTGTAAATGACTTAGTATTTAAGACAATACCACTATGTGTTTCCCACTTTTGAGGTTATGTATATATCATGTGTATTACTCATCTCAAAATAAAAGAGTTATATGTTACAAGCTATAAAAAAAATATGTAACCATGTAAAACATGCACCTATATGATTATATTTTGTTGTCATAGAAAGATTATATCATCTAATCATATATTAAACATGTATCCTAAGGCATAAAAGTGTTATGTCAAGGCACATATAGTGATGAGGAGAGTATCGAAGAGTCACATAACAATGAGCATATAATAATTAAGTGATAACTATGTATAAGATGCATTATATTTATCATAACACTGTACACAAGTAGAAAAATGTGTGATATAGATTAAAAAATCACAAGATAATTATATAATCCTATATGTATCCACACATAAAAAAGCATATATTCACATGCAATGTCATGACCATGATGCATACAAGAAAAGAAACACACATGATAACACACAATGTCATACATAGTAAGAGTCATATAAATAACAATTAATGTCACTCAGAGTAAAAGTCATGTAGAGTAAGAATAAATCAAATAAATAATAAAAAATAAAAGGATTAACAAAAACATCAAATGTCACATACAATCAGATTCAAATAGAGAAAGAGTCACACAATGTAATACAAATTCAAGGATCATATAATGTAATATGTATTAGCATCAATCATGCATAGACTAAGCAAGTCTAATCCACACATCCAATGTATGTCATCATCACATATAAAAATAGTATCCATAGGAGTTAGTGATTAAAATTAATCCATGCATACTTAGTGTAAATAATCTCATTATGATCAATTGAGTGATCATAAAAATATGTAACATATGTAAAGTTTATTTCCCCAATGTAATGAAAGGTAGACTTTGGGTGTATGAATGTCCTTCATCAATATTTCTATGTCATATAAATCATATATGTCCATCTCACTCATGTATACCAAAAAAATTATGTGTAGATGAAAATTAAATATATAATCTATCGAATGCGATAAATCATAAATAAATAATGTAAACTACCAATACATGTCTTGCATAGGTAGTGTTTTTTTTTCAATATTATGATTTTTTTTAATTTTAAAATATTTGGATGTTTTTTTATGTTATACAAACATGAATATGAGCTATGTAGTATGTGAGGCCTAGATTCCTAAAATGGTAAACAATGCAAAAATTCAAGTGGAGACTCTAGTGATAAACTGTTAAATGTAGATGTAGGATCTGATCAAATATCAACATGTCATCATCATAACAATAATTTACTATACTATTTCTCATGGGGGATGACACAAGTCTAGAAATAAATGGAGTAATTTCCCATAAAAAATAGAAAAAACTATATTGAAATAATAAATGGAAGTTAAGGTTTTAAGTAATTTGGTGGAAGGGGGAATTCCTACAAAAGAGGATTAACTTACCTTGTAACACAAATAGACTAAAAAAATATAAGGTGTAACTCAAAAAATTTGAAATATGTATTAGGTGAAGAGGATACTATTAAATAAAAAGGTAAATTTCACAATAACTAGATGGAAATTTAAGAGGATGAGGCCAAAGATATTATGGATGGCATATAACTTATATAAAGAAAACTAATTGTCTTATTTTTAAAAGATAGGGACATAGGGAATGATATATTCATTGAAGGAGATAATAAAAAAAGGGAAAGTAGAATCTTCATTATTTGTTCTTGATATAACTAATCCTTACATAGAATTTGATTTTATTGAATATGTTTTTAAAAACCAAAGCAAGGATGACAAGTTGGCTGAGGAGCTTGACCTATGAAAAGAATTCATTAGGTGGATTTTTAGGGATCACTCAGTCCTCAGGGATCAAGTAAAAAATTTGTATCAAGATATTACCATTCTAAAAAACAAGTATGATCTCTCTAAATTTAAAACTCATATGAAAAAAATCAAGTATAAGGTGGATTTGTTGAATAGGAGAATGTGGAGCTAAGAGAGAACATAAGTTATTTTTGGAAATAATCAAGGTTGCTATGAAGAACATCATTATTGGAATTAAATATCTTAAAGACTTATTGGGATACATGATGGATAAATTCAAGGAATTTACTAAAATGAAGTAAAAATTAAGTGGGTGTAAAAGGAAGATGGCCAGGTCCCTTAATAGTTCGTAAACCTAGATAGATGCTTGAAGAGCATGACCAAAAACTGGGATGAGGTATCCAGAGGTAAAAAAGAACAGTTATTTTTATGTTATTTTTGAGTTATTAGCTTTCATGGATTATTTTTGTAAATTTTTATATTTGGGATTTTAGGCCCTCTTCCTTTTTGGTTTCATGTAAAGTGTTGGGTCCCTAATTCAAAAAACCCTTTTGTTTAGCAATAATACAAAACTAATCATTACATTTGTCTACATCAATCACCTTTTATTTTCCTTTTGAAATTTATTGAATGTTGTTAATATATATATATATATATATATATATATATATATATAATTTTATCCAATTATGTATAAGGTATCATTATCTATATTATGAAATGATACTTTTTCACTTGCCTTTGAGTCGTTTATCTTTTGATGATCATTTTTCCATCATGTAAAATCTTGATTGTATGTCATTCATATAAATTTTTCATGTGTTTGTTTGGAATTTAAAATATAGATTGAAATTTTTTTAACCATTTTTTCAAATTTTAGCCCACATTTGGTAAATAATAGACATAAAAAATATCATTATGTTAACAACCATAGGCCCATAGGAGATTGGTAATGTAATATGTCCAATGGATCCTTTAAAATGTATATTCTGTGGCAATTCATTTGTATTATAACACAACTATATTAATACTATAGATTTGCATGTGTCTATCATTTATTCATCATCAATATGAATTAGTTACTGATAATCACCCTTAATATATACTATAATAGTCAAGGTGTCCTATTGTAGACAATTGAACTCTCTACATTATTTTTATATTGGTTTTTTTTTTAAACCACTTATGGTGGATTGTTTTGTATTTGAGACATTATGATAATCCCTTAATATTTAAACTTATGAATATCTTATTTTAGTGTCTCTAAATAACATAATTCATTTCATATTTTTATATGATAACTGACATATAAATTTCCTTCTTGGGTCAATAATCTACCTATAACTTTATGTCAAGTAGTAAGTGGATCCATCAAATTCTTATCAAGTAACAAATGTCGTATAGTATTAGGTTATTTGTGCATGGGTAATCTATAATCATATAGTTAGTATTATATTCATGAGATCTATATTTATTAATAAATACCTCATGAATTCATGGTGTTTACATTTGATGCATTGTATAATGAGTTGTGTTTCTTATTCTCTAGTTATGTTGGATTCACCAACATTTTTTAAATAATTTTGGATTTAGTAATCTAAATAATACTAAACATTGATTCTAATAAAATTTATAACATATTTTTAAAATTAATAAAATTTCATTATTAAAAAAAGTATAATTGATTTATTCAAATTTACTATTTATACAAATAACCTATAAGATAGAGTGTTTAGCTTATATATGTTTTTTTTTGTTTGTTATAATGTAAAGAATATTTTGAAGGGATATATGTTAAATAAAATAATTAAACAAACTATATAACATAATCATACATGTTTGATGTGGATTTAACTAATATGGTATCCAAATTAATCTATGCTCTAAAAATATGTGTATGTCTATGAAATTTTGGATCATTGCACTTGCATCTACAAATAGATTTTATGTATTCAAATGCCTTTAGACCTACTAGTATATTTATTTTCTTTATCTTTTACTAAAACCACTAGATTTAACTCTAAATACTAATTCAAATTATAAAAGTATGGATAATATGCTTTTATATATCCCTAGATAGTCCTTATTGAGTGCTTTAGTACTACTTACATTCCAATTCTCCAAAGGGGGATCAAATTGCACATATTTCTCCCACCTAGTTATATGTGTGAAATAAGTGTAAAAAGAGTGTGTTATGAAATCATATTTATGTATTTAAACACTTAAAAATTGTGTATTTGACCTTGAAATGTTATTTATACTTGGATCAAGTCCTACGCTTTTGAGTGGTTTCATATTTGGAAATTTTAATTAGTTCCTCTCAATTTAAAAATATTTTTCTAATGATAAATTGGTGCTTAATAGATAATAAAAGGCTTAGGAATGATATTAATAAATAGATAAATATTTGGGTAATTATTTTCTTAAAAATCATGTTAAAATTATGGGCCAACCCATAGGATGTATTTAAATCTAGGAAAATAGTTGTTAACGGGTGAATGGTTGAGTTTAGCCAAGGCAAATAGATTCAATAACCAAATCCATTTGAATAAGGTTGGATGTGTCAAAAAATTAGTAAAAAATGATTTAATATTATGGTATAATTTAAATAAGATAATAATATATTTGTGATAACAATAAAGAAATATTATATATCAATACCATCAATTTTGGAAGTCCAAGCCCATAGATAAGAGAATGGTTAAGAGAGAGTGTAAGCAAGAGGAAATTGTGTTTGAACAAGTCATGTTTACTAATGTTTAGTCAAATATAACATTATCAATTGTCTAATACCAAATATGAGTATATACAATAGGTAAAATGTATTCTTATGAGTATGCCATCCAAAAACTCCATCAAGTTTGGGAAGGCTTCCAAATTAGATGCATTGTTTATGTGACCATTTTAAATATTATAAAAGATAATTTTCATTACATACAAATTTGAATTTCCAACCTCTATATAA
The DNA here is from genome assembly GCA_037957365.1 of Torreya grandis. NCBI lineage: Eukaryota > Viridiplantae > Streptophyta > Pinopsida > Cupressales > Taxaceae > Torreya > Torreya grandis. Next base: position 311,072 of record JARHVA010007389.1, read on the forward strand.
TTTAATGTATTTCACATATATATTTATATAGTATGTGTTTGATTCTACACATGTTTTAAACAAGTAAAATTTAAACATAGAGGATGGGGTGACCATATAATTAGTCTCTGAAATAAAGATATACAAAAGGTATTGATCCAAAATGACTAGCTGAGTGAGAGGACTATTAATTTAGAGGATGTAAACCTTTTTGGTATAAATAAACCTCATATTTTTTAAAACAAGATACTGAGGTGTTCCCTAGTTATGGGGGAGGATGTAACATCCCTTTTTATAGACTATAATTTCATGTCATAAGTGTTGGGGTAATAAGACTATTTTACTATATTAATTTTCAAAAAAAATTTATAACCTTATATTATGATGGTTTTCTAAATTTAGACCATGGTAGATGGAAATTTTATATGTTGAGTTATTACATATATTTTGATGACATATGTTACTTAATGGTATTATGTTTTAGTTATGATGAATATTAAACTAGTGAGGTTTTTAGATTTAGATATAATTACGATATTTTGAAATTCAACTATACATATGATGATCTTGAGATTTAGCTATATCATTACAATTTGTTATGATTTAGCTATATATTTGATTAAGTATAATTATGATGTTTTTATAATTACAATATATAGGTTTATTATTGGTCTTATGATTTATCATTGAAGTGGATACTATATATATTTTCTATGTTGTTTTTTAGGTGTTAGGATTGACCATAAAAACCTAGGCTTACCTATGGGATAATAGTATAGAAAGAGTTAGGTAAACATGGGGAACTACATATAAATGTTCCATCATAGGTTATTTTATAGGTGTTCTCACCCTAGTTTGGTTTTAGAAACCCTAACAGGATATAAACTAGTAGAATAATTTATATTGAAAGACATGGATTTCAAGCATATATATCAATGTAAAATACTTAAACTAATTGAAATGATTTGAAAAGTGACACATGAGAAATTTAGAAAGTAAAACAAAGAGATGAGTAGTTATATTTTCTATGTGACTATCTAATTGTGACTATGTTCTAGAAGTGTAAAAAAAACTAAATTAGGCCTACGATTTGTCTATTTTAAGAACCATATTTCTATCCATGTAGGGTCTATTCCATCAGATCTAAGTTAGTATCAACCCTCGATACTAACCTATATTATTCATTAGTGAAATATAAAAAATGATGTATTAGATATAATATGGTCACCTTAACTTGTCTCTAAAATATTTGCATGTGTGATTTAAACCCTGATGATGTGCACAACTCTAAAATTCAACCCACTTCACCTTAAAACCATAGGATTATTTATGATGGATAGAAAACTAAAAGAAATAAGAAATTTTAATGGGATAAGATGACCCTTATCACTCCCATTGGTGATTGACCATTCCTACATATCTGATACTCTAAGGGAATTTAATTCACATGTAGTTCTCTACAAATTAATTTCCCACCTTTTGTGATTTTAAAATTATATTGATTTGTTATATATATATATATATATATGTAGTTAATTATTTGGATTCAATACTTGAAAATGTTTTCTTTGACTTGTATTTGGTATGCATCTTGGATTTTGATTGATTCTAATGATTTCTTCATAATTTTAGAATAATATGAAATATTTTCTCAATGTGCAGTAGAGTATAGCTATGTACTAAATATGTGTAAATTCCCCTATCAAGTGAAACCATTATTTGTATATATATGAGTTGAGTTAGGTAATTTATCATGCTAATGACACACAAGGAAAATAGGCTAAATATAAGAATTTTTCATTTTTAAAATTAATTATTGTTGGGAGAGGGTTGGTATCATTAGTCTCAGGTTAATATCAACTAGTGATACTGACCCAATATGATGTTACCAATCCATGCATAAGAAGACTAAAATAAAGGTTTGGAGATGTTTGTGTAGGATAGTAAGCATGTTTTTAGAAAAAATTACATTAGTATAGGTGTTTAAATGTATAATACATGTATCAAACTCATAATATAGCATATAAGTCTAAGACAATGGTGGATTAGGACCACACTTTTATGTGAAAGTCATGCGAGGTAAATCTATGTTAAACTTGTCATTGTCAAGTACTTATTACTAGATGTTAGTATCTAAAAATTCACACTTACTAATGGAATTACTAGATTAAAAGGAAAATACATATTTGAGTGTGTAAAACACACTTTATCTTTGGTAGGGAATCTCCATTTGTGTATGTCAATCAATAACAAAACCTATAAAAAAACATGTGTAGTCAATGTCCATAATTTGAAATATGAAATATGAATGATAAGTTTTGATATTTGAAAATTAGGTAAGAAGTACACTTATGTGTTGGTGAAAACCATGTTTCCCTTTAAACTTGTTCTAGATGATGTTTCCTTGTTGAAAAATTGGATAACTTGTGCTTTCTTTCTCAAGCACATGGATATTGTTTCTCCTTTTTTGAACCATGGAGAAATTATTCTTCTTTGTTGAATCACAAGGATATTTGGGGTGAATATGCCCCAATTATGTACAAAAAAGCATGACCTTGGGTTTCAGATATGTATATGCCAACCCTCATTAATTTATGGATAAGTATGAAATGTACTAACTAAAACAACTGCTCAAAAATGAAATGGGAATCTCATGATGTGTTAACTAGAAGTAAAATTGAATTAACCACTATATATGGATTATATATCAAATTTGTATAGTTTCACTTAGTTTATCTCCATGTAAAAATGTATTATCAATCTAAGATGAATAGTTTCATTCCCCCATCATGAATATAGGTTTTAATGTTTAGTTTCACTCAAATTCACTCAATGTAGAATAAAATCCATGATTGAAAGAGAAGAAACAATGTTTGTGCCCCCATCATGGCCTTAGTGTTGACAAGTGTGAATTAGAATGATAGTAATTTGTCATCAAATTTGTAAGTTTTAATATTTCATATGTTTAAGAACATATATCATGCGTTATGAAATTGAAAAGATGTATATGTGAATGAATTAGTATCATGACATTTGAATATGTACCAATTGATATATAATTATATGAATATATATGTTGAATATAAGAACTTGTATCTAACATGTATGTGTATGTGTAAAATTAAATTTCTTATTGATATTAACTATATACATATGCATGCACCCAAGTGTGTATGCATATGTAATCAAGTGTTTGTAAAATGATTGAATATGCATGGCATATGCACACATAATCTATACTAATATTACAATATATGTCATGTAACTAAATTATCTAATATCTAAATCATTCTAATATCTAAAATATGTACTATGATCTAATTTTATATTCAATGTGGATTATGTATCTATGAAAATCCCATTATAATGCCTCCCTTTTGTTATGAGGGATGTGTCTTGTAAGTTACATATGTAAAAATAGGATTTAACTATATCATGTCATGTATAAATAGAACATCATGTATAATCATGTTAAAATGTGGAGAGTATTCATAGTAATGTGTATTCCAATCAAGGCATGTATATAACATATGTAATGTAGGGTATATGGGTGTCATTTATAGATATATTTATTATTTAAGCATGCAATAATAACCATCTATAAATCATCACTACATAATTCTACATGGTAAAAGTGTATGATATGGATCATGGCACCACTCAATGTCAATAAACTTAATGAGTATAACATACTGAATAAGCTCAAGAGTTAGAGTCGTACATAAGGCCAAATACTACATAAAAGGTACATGAAGATGTCAAAAAAAAACAAGAACAAGGGACATAAAAATTCCATAAATAAGGGACATAAAATGTCACATCAAATAATGCCAAGGGGATATATACAATAGATATAAAAATGGCATAAATAAGGGACATAAAAATTTCACATAAAATAAGGCCAAAGACCACATAAAATAAATAAGTAAAACTATCCTATCATGCAAGATATTAATAACATCAATAAAATATAGAATAAGTAAATACTAGTAGACACTATCCCTATATATGAGTGTCCCATCATAATAAAATAGGATATACATGTAGCAATGTGTAATATAAGAGTAATTGGAAAGAAATTTGTAAGCAATTTAGATATATCAACATGGTAGAGAGATCATAAAAAATTATAACTTATAATAGTGAAACATGTGGAATAAGATTACCCTAGTATCAGTCTGGCCATTAGGTAGAGGAAAATTTAAAATCTATATGTCAATGTGGAACCTATATGTCTTGAATTTCACTCATATATGATAAAATGTGTGTATAAAAATAATATTCCATATAAAAAATGTGATATATAACATATGTAAATTATTAGATCTAGTAAATATGGCATGTTCAAGTCATGATTTTTTATTTTTTGAATGTTTTTGAATTTTATTAAATTATTTTATTTTTTGTGTTTTTTAAATAATTTTTGAACTTTTAAAAGGTGTTAAATAATGATTACATCAATGGGAGGACCATCAAGAGTGCTTTTATTAAATAGTATATAAGGGTAGTTTGTCATGAGTGGGAGGTTACATATGTAGGTGTATCATAAGCTAATATAAGTTAATTTGTTATATGGTAATTGTCATTATCAATAATCATATACTATTGTATATTGTGGGTTAATATAGAAGGATGAGGAATCTATGGGGTTTGATATATAGTAGTAGACTATTTAACTACTTTTGTTCACTATGGAACACATTGAACTATTAATGATACTAAGTACATGCTATAGGAGATGATGACATCTGTGAGACTTAACTAACTCTTTTTTATTATGATATATAATTAAAAAACAAACTAAAACATTCATGTTATTATTCAAGTACAAGAGCTATGTTTCTATTTGCATAGGGTTGGTTCTATCAGATATGGTTTAATATTAAGTGTAAATAATAACCTAAGTTGGTTAGTAGTGAATTATGTTGAAATATGGGCTAGTGAATGTATGATTACCTTCACCTATATTTGAAATAGTTGTATGTGTAATTCAAAATTATAATTATTTTTATAAATCCAAAGATTATACTCCTTCACCTTATAACCATAGGTGTGATTGTGAGGGATAAAAACTAAAAAAACTTAAGAAAGTTTATGAGGCCAACCCCAATCACCCCCATTGATGATTGAACATTTCCTACATATACAATTATCAAAGGATGGAAATCAAGCCATGTGTAATTCTCTAAATTAGTGTGATTACGTAAGTATTCTCCTTATTTATATGTTTGCAACTAACTATTTGGATTTGATAATTGACAATGCTTAATTTTACTTGGATTTGGTATCCTTTAGACTTGTCTTGTGATTTATCCTAGTGATTGATTTGTAGTTTGAGAAGAATAAGGAAGATTTTATCAATGTAAAATAGTGTATAAATGTGAACTAGATAAGTGTCAAGTCCCCTATCAACTGAGACTTTGATTTGTATGTATGCATCAGCATGGGTGATTTATCATGTTGTTTACACACTAGGTAGATAGGTTGACCATAAGTAAAGGTTTGATTTTAAAATGTGACTATTTTTTTAGAGGATCAATATCATCAAGATCATGTTAATATAAACTATTGATACTATTCTAGTCTAATGCTAACAACTTATTCATAGAAGGACCAAACTCAATGTTTAGAGATGCATGTGTAGAATAGTAAGTAGGTTTTATATTAATAATGAGGTTTTTATAGGTGTGTAACCATTATATCATCAATTTGCACTCTTGGATAGGGTTATTTATGCTCTTTCCAATTGAGCTACACTATTGGGACAACCCTAGGCTGTGAGTCACCTATGGTGGGGTTGAACCTTTGAATAAGGTTAGCTTCCTTCTAATAAATCATCTAAACTAATGTTACTACTAAGAAAAGGGTTATAAAGGCATAAATAAGGATCCTAATAAATCTAACAAGGTGATGCACCAAATTTAAATGAGAACTCACATGAGCATGAAGTAAACACTGAAGAGGCATAAGATAATGCTAGATCACACAATCTTACAAAAATAGCTAATTGCATAATTATTTCATAAACTAGGTTCAAGAAGAAATGGATGAAAACAAAGAAGAGTTCTAAGACTCACTAAGATCTGACATCAAATGGTAGAAATAACACTAGTCTAGACCTATAAACTAACTTGGAAACATCTATAAATGAGAAATAAAAAATGACAATGGAAATTTAATATTATCCTTCACAATACCATCATGAACAAGATTTTATACACACAATTTAGAGGGGAGAGATAGGTAAAGAAAGCCTTCATTGCTTCAAGAGGTATTTCATACAAATTTTGATATGGTTTAGATGTATCAAATGAGAGTCTCTTCTCTTTTAGAATTAAGAGATAAAATCTTATCTTCTAAAAACTAATAGAGAGATTAAAAATGGAAATAACATGAAAGATATAGAGAAATGGTAAGGAGAGAGTGAACACACCATCCCAGGTCATTAAATGAGCCACCACATTTTTATCAAATCAACACTAGTTCTCTATTGACAAAATATTTTTTATTTATCCTAATAGCCTTTGAATCTTCTCATTAGTTAAATAACACACTAGAGGACAAGAGCTTGCCAAATGATGGTGATTCATGAATTTGTTTATGAAGGAAAACCATTAAGCACCCTAAAAATCTATTGAATGCTATAGTTTCTTTCTCTGACCACTAAATCTCCATCTTGGGACTCTATTCCATCTCTAGTTATTTTATTATGAGGGTAAGGTCCTTATATCCATGGACTTGGTAGAGTCATGCCTAAGTCTAATTTTATTAGCTACAAGTACTTGCTTTTTGAGGATGTGGCCATGTTAAATATTAGACACTTATTCATAATCATTCATATATATGCCTAATCTAGTTGACTATATGTGTGTGTGTGTGTGTGTGTGTGTGTGTGTGTGTGTGTGTGTGTGTGTGTGTGTGTGTGTGTGTGTGTGTAAATATATATATATATATATATATATATATATATATATATATATATATATTTGAAAACCAATCAAAATTATTAGTTTCCATATAGTTAATATATGTATCAAATTCATTTAGTCATGCTTCAATAATTTCTAGTCCATATTTGATCTCTATATTAGGGCCTAAAACAACTATTCTACCTCTATTGAGATTTAATGGTGACGTTTGATATTGAAAAATATGCTTTGGTTTAGTTTGGATCATTTTTTGGCCTCCAATATAAGTCTCATAACTTTGACCTTTGACATCAACCATCTATCTCAATATGGGATTTGACTATGACACCATTGACATTCATTATTAGCCATTGATCTTGATATGAGCTTCTCATATTATGCTGACTATCAGCTCTACATTTGTTCCTCAAGATCCTACTATATTTTTAACCTCTTGGATACCATTGATCTATTTTTGAATGATTAAATGTGATCCATAGATATTATACCATTTTAATGCAGTTGAAACACTTATCACTCATGCATTTGTCTTTTAGATTCATTAACCTTTTGACCCATTGCTCACCTTTAGATCTATTTTATATGATGGATCACACACCATTGATCTATTTGGTCCCACTATCCTTATCAATCAATTCACATCATTGGATCCACTATAAGCTCATGAGATCATGCCATCTATCACTTGCACATTCACCCAATAGATCTTTGACATTTTGACTTAATTCTCATTGATAATCTTAAGTGCATAATCAAATATGCACCACTAGATCTTTATGACCCACTAACACTATAGTGTTGTCACTCATCATTAGATTTGATCTTATTAGATGCTAAATCCTGATCTTGGAACATTTGAATTTAAATAGATATTTATTGTAGCTCAAATTTGACATCCCCATCCATGTTTCACTCTACACGTCTAACTTTAAAACTTTATATCTTGAGATAGAAACTCATCAAGACATGAAATTTTCAAAGGATGTTTATGGGACCAAAAAATCATGTTTGTGTGGTCCTTTTTCCTAAGACTCTTTCCCAAGTATGTTTATTAAATGCATAATTAGGTTAATCTATATATTTCTACATGATGTGCTTATGATAATTTGGTTCTTTTAGACCATTGAATTTTTTTTATCTCTTTAGAAGGATCTAATAAACTTCTAAGGTTTTGTGCAACCTGGTTCATGCCCTTAAATTCTTGAAACATGTGAAAACATACTAGTCTTCTTCACCTTTCAACTTTAGATCAGTTTCAACACTTACTTCTCAAGGATCAATAAAACACACTTTATGCTTACTTAAAGTGTTTCATAAGCTTTATTTGTGACATTTGATCTTCTTCTTCATCATTTGGTCACTTAATAAATCAAACACTCTATTCAACTTGATAATCCATCCTATAACTTCCAAAAATTTATCTACCTATGCAAATTTTTATATGTGGGCCAAAATTGGCCAACATTTCTAGTGACATCCTAGGATTGTATGCCTTCTATACAAAGACTAGTGGCCTTAAACTGATCCATTGGGCACGTAGAGTCTCAAATATTCTCTCTTAGTTTTCATGAAAATAAAATAATGTTTTCCCTTTCTATAAGACTTCATCTTGAAACAACAAGGACCAAAAGGAAACAAAACAACAAACAACTGAAAGGAAATGTGAATAAAGCACTTAGAGGAAAAAATATAAAACTACTCTAATATTTTACAATGTGATATAATAGCTATAAACTCTTCTAATAACAAGGCTTTAAATGAATGCCATTGACTAGGATGGGTAATAACTCTCCATCTATTTGGGCAAGATAAAAATCATTATGATGTTTGCATCCATGGATCAAATACAGACCACTTTAAGAGCTATCAAACTTGGTAATGTTTCTTTTCTTTGCCTTATTTTAGTCCCACTTAAAGACTAGGTCCCCTTATTTTAAGTCCCTTGTTGTGGATCTCTTGTCAAAGGCTTTCTTGACTTGAGTTTAACGTGACTCCAATGTCTTCATTGCAAGGTCCCTAGTTTCTTCAAGCTCCATGAACTCTATCATCCTCATGTTCATAGGCTCACTCTCCATCAACTCAAACTAATGGGATAACTCTAAGGTAGGTATTTCAATATAAAAGGGTAATTTGTATTCCCTTCTATATATAAGGACATATTGAGAATTGCCAATGACAACCTTGGGAGTCATTCTATTAGCCCATAAGGCTATCCTTATCTTTGTATGCCATGTTCTTTGATTTTCCTCCATATTTCTCTTGATAATCCTTACCAAGTTATTATTTGTGAAATCTTTTAGTCCATTTCATTATGGGTAGTAATTGGAGGATATAATAAGGTATATCCCAACTCAAGTGCCCATTCACTTATATCCATACCAGTAAATGCTAATGCATTATTTAAAACTATAGTAGTTATACACCAAACCTAGTTAATATGTTGTCATATAAGTCTAATATTTTTGTCTCATTGGCTTATTTCTAGTAAATTACTTCCACCCACTTGATGAAGTAGTCAGTTGTAGTGAGCACCCATTTATGCCCTACATGTGAAGGTGGATTTATCATTCTTATGAATTCCAACCCCTTTTTTATGAAGGGTTATTCCTCATAGATTGGGTCAAGTGGAAGAGCTTATAATATTTTTTATCCTATAAATACATAACACTTTTGACATTTCTTGATCCATGGTTAGGAATATTTGAAAATTTTGGGCTAGTAATAACTAGCTCTCATCACCTTTGCTATTATTGTGCTTGGAGCAAAATGGCCCTTATAGGTCCATCATGAGACTAATCCAATAACTTTGTCACTTGATTGTCACCAATGCACTTAAGAAGTACCCCATTAAAAATAACACCATAAACTAATACATAAGGTATAGACTAAATTTTGAAATACCTTGTTTTTTCTCTTTCTAAACCTTAAGGGCATTTTCCTATCATTAATAAATGTGTCATGTCGTAGAGATAACTATTATGAAGTGGAGGTGCATCTATTTGTGAGTTATCTTGTGTCATCAAAATAACTTCTTTATCTTTTTGAAGGTCATCCATGATATGCTCACACAAACCTTTACCTTTTACCATCTCGGTGACTTTGATCTCCACATCATATTCTATAACATTGGTAATATATCCTACTCTTTTATCATTCAAGTCTTTGTTAAGGAGGAAGTCCCTAAATCCAAGATGAGACATCATAAGATAAAATTTCCTAGAAAACACAGGCCTAAACATTTAGAGGATTCTCAAAGATGAAAGAACCTACTTTTCTATAAAAGTGTACCTCAAATCATATCCTTCTATCCATTGACTAAAAAAATCAATTAGTTATTCAAGTCCTTCACCATTATTTTGCATTAATATAGCTGATATGTTATCAATATTGGCAAAGGTTTACAATATGAAATCCTTTGAGAAATCAAGATTCATGAGTGAGATTACATGATTAATAGCTTTCTTTATGGCTTGAAATGTTACTTTACCTTCATTTGACCAATCGAACACTTGGCTCTTCTTCAACATGTTAGTGATGGGTTCGACCAAGTTTGGAAAACTAGGTATAAACCTTCTCACAAAATTTATTTTCTTGACGAAACTCAAGATTCCTTTCTTGTGCTTAGGTAAAGGGAGTGATAAGATAACACTTATTATATTAGGGTTAATGTATATTCTTCCCTTTGAAATAATGTGAACCAAATTTTGCCTTCATGAACAACAAACACACACTTCTTGGGATTTAAAGAGATCCCATACTCTCTACATCTTTAGAAGATCAACCTTAGATGATCAATGTGCTAACTAGCCTTCTTGGATAAAACTATTATGTTATCCAAGTAAATTAGTACCATTTTATTTAAAAACCCTTGGAAATGCATGTCCATGGCTCTTTGGAAAGTGGCCCCAACATTTGATAATCTGAAATGTATCTTTTAGTAAGCATATGTGACTCACTTTTTGGTGAAGGCAATCTCATACTGATCTTCCTCTCTTACAAACACTTTGTTGTACCCTGAGTACCCATTCAAAAGGGAAAAACATATTTAACCAATAACTATTTGAAGGAGTTGATCCATGGATCATAGGGGGTAGTGGTCTTTTAAAGAGACCCTATTCATATCCCTAAAATACACACACAATCTGATCTCCCCACTCTTCTTCCTCATAGGTACCAAATTTTCTACCCATGAGAAGTGCTTAATGGGAAAGATGATATTGGATTCAATTAATTTGGTCAATTATTTCCTCATAAGATCTCCAATTTTGGGGTTTATAGGCTTGTGCTTCTACCTAATAGGATTGGCATTAACCTCTAGTTTTATAGTGTGTTGGGCCATCTTGGGATCAAAGCCTCTCAAGTCACTATATTCCCAAGTAAAAATGTCTACATAATCTTTACAAAAATCTATGAAAACATGCCTCTCAACTTTACTATTTACCAATCTTGAGGACCTTGCCCTTGAAGATAAGGACTCTTTCATTATTCTCTTCACTTATTAATATTATTGCCTTATCTTTTCTCATATGATCTACCTCATGGAAAAAACCTTCAAAGCTAACTATCCCTTTAGTAAGATTATTATATTTTAGTTAAACTATTTTCTCCACATATTGGTGTTGAATCTTTTCTTGATCTATGGAGGAGAACTATGCTTCATATTGCAAGAAATAAGCAATTTTTTGTCATTTTTAAACACCTACCAATGATCTTCATTTTTTGACACTGATGGTCTTACCACCACTTTGACATATAGTTATACCTTAGTATTTTTCAACTCATTTGGGATATCAAATTGATATCTCATAGCTGCCAACCTATCATCATGCCCATTTTCATTCCTTAGCGCTCCTTAGATGTTAAAGGCCTCTAAATGTTCAAGTAGATTCCACATTCTATGTTTGTAAAACTTCATTAATGTATTCTTGGTGATATTCTAGCCTCTAACTTGGTGCATTATCATCTCACTATCCCCATAAACTTATAAATACTTTATCCCTTTCTTACTATCCCATTGAAGGCCATGGATGTGACCCTCATATTATGTTACATTACAAGAGAAACTAAATTGGAACCTATAAGAAGAGAAATACTCATCATTTGAGGGGGATGGTCTTACCACCACTTTGACATGTGGCTATACCTTAATCTTTTTAACTCATTTAGGATATCAAATTGAGCTCCCATAGCTACTAATCTATTAACATGTCTATTTTGGTTCCTTGGGACTACTTGGATGTTAAAGGACTCAAAATTTTCAATTAAATTCCATAATCTATCTCTATAAGACTTGATTAATATGTTATTGATGATATTCTAGCCTCTAATTTGGTGCACATTAGCTCACTATTCCCATAAACCTATGTCTTCTTGATCCCTCTCTTACTAGCCCATTAAAAGCCATGGATAAGACACTCAAATTCTACTACGTTACAAGATAAACTCAATTAGAACTTGTAAGAAGAGAAATACATGTCATTTGAGGGGGATAATAACATTACACTTACACCCACTACATTTTTTCTCCTTGAACCATCAAAGAACAAATTACATAAGCCACTAAGATCTTCTTGAGGTCCAATGAAGGATGGTATGGACTGATTCCCTTTATGTAAGTAGTAGACACCCATGTCCATCTCTTCAACTCCTTTCAAGGGATCAACCAAATTATTTTCATTCCATAGTTCATCTAAAAACATGTTTGATATCTCCTCAAGGTTAGTGTTTAATTATTAACCAACCATATGTTCATCCTCATCAAGAATGGTGAAATTGAGGTTTATTCTATTTAGCCCATAAGGCTCTATTTAGAATTTTGTAATGGTCTCAATCCCATATCTTATTCTGAATGCATGTATGACCAATCTACTATTAGATATCCTCAAATATTTGTAGTGAATTCCCTAGATAGGCATAGAGTAAAACAAGGAGGTACATTTAAGATAAACACATCTTGAACCAATGAGATACTAAGAAAAGCATGCATGGTCAATTTTGATCTCTAATGATGCCAAATGGCTTGGTATAAAAATTGTCAAGTTTTAAAACTCCTTTAGACTAGGGTTCATATTTTAGACCAAGCTAATTATCTATGGACTTTAGCATCATTGAGGTTATATCCCCCTATCTATCAAGCAATTATGCACTAAATAGTCACTAATGATTAATAAAATGTATAATAGAGGAGGTTTGACCACTTTACCTAGTTTCCTTTCATCTAGTCTTCTGGTTGCATTGGTGAGAACCACATTCTCCTTGATTGGTGGTTTCTTAGAAACATTGATTCTTGAAAACCCTTATTGGATTATGTCCACATAACCAAGGATGGAGAGCATATACCACATTGGCACACTTAAATTGGACCTTTTCATTCACTCCATAATGTCAATCGGTGAACCACCAACCTTTGGTTGTGCTTTGCGAGCCGCAACTACACCTTGAGTTTATGAGTTTTAGGGAATAAAGACATTCCATTAATTTTGATTCCTTAGATCTATTAGAACCTTTGGAATAGTATCAGGTTATTTTGGATTTCATATTTAAGGAGTAATGGTAGGAAGCTCTTTCACTACTTCCTGATTACCATCCATATTCTTTCTTTTGAACCTTGTATTTATTACCATTGGGATGTATGCTTGGCTATAACTAACCTATTAATTGAGTGCATAACACTCTTATTTATCCTAATTCACCATTTTACCACTCAATTGGCTTGGTCCTTAATCAGGGATTTAAATTTATTGAGGTTCTTTTGATTTTTTCATCATATGTGCCTCTATGTTCTGAGTCATAAGAGTTTGATTGTACCCATAATTGGCAACCTGCTACCATTGATCATTGAAATATTGAGTGAAATTAGTGATTAGAATAATGGATTACCCAACAGACTAATTCCAAGCCATAAAACCCTCATCTTATTGAGAAATATTATTTTTAATAAGGACCAATGTGTTGGAAGTGCTTGCAACATCTGGATTATAGTTGATCTATCTATTATAGTTAGTTTGCCCTTGTCCTTAGTTTAGACCTTGGCCTTGGCCTTGGAAATTTCCTTTGTAGGGTGTCCTATTCAATTGATAAGATTGTTTTTGAGGTTGATATGAGTATTCATAAGGCCTATTGAAATCTTGATACCTATTAACATTCTTTAGTTCATTTCCCAAGGATTGAAACATGCTCTTAAGCTCTTGAATGTTTTTGTGTTCTTGGGAATCCCTAGATTGAATAGTGGAATACTTTTATTTCTTAGGTGAGGGTATAGAAGAAATTGTATTAATAGGAAAAATGACATAAGGTAGAGGAATATAAATAGGGGGTGGTCTAATCTTAGGGAACAAAGGCATTAGTGGTCTACGTGTAAGCTTACCAGCTTGCCCTAGATTATTTTCTACTCTAATTACCACCTCATATGCATTTGGCATTGTATTCCCTCACATATAATGGATCACTACTACAATGTCACTATTTAGGTATTTCAAATATTATAGGAAGGCAAAGTTTGGAGTGGGCTTAATAGAGACTAGGATTCTATCCTATGTTTTTTGGAACCTTGTGTTGAAGTCTTACATAACTTCATGAGGGGGTCTTTTTATTATGGTAAACTACTATGTAGGTGATAAATGGTCACTTTTATCCTTAAATATCTTACTTAATACATCTCCTTATTGATCCCATGTTTTAATAGAATTAACATCAAGGCTTTTATACCAATTGAGGGCTTTACCTTTGAAAGAGATGGCTAATAACCTAATTTCCATATTTTCCTCATCAATATCATGAGTGTTGTAAAATTTGGATATATCCATGAGGTGTTCAAAAGGGGTTTTAACTTGATCTCCAATAAAATAAGGGATAATTTTAAGAGATATTATTGTAATATGACCATAATGAGGGAGGTCTAAAGGATATTGACCAATAAAGGTGACAAAAGGGAAAAACCTAGGGGTTGTCATGACTATGAAAGGGTTTAATAAAAAACTTCTTACATGGGTAGGCCTTGAAGGTGACATAGAAACAAAGTTGCCTTTATATGGATGTATATTAGCAAACCTTAACCTTTTAATTAAATTTTAATCCAATTCAACAAATTCAAAGTTAATACCTCTAGAAGATGACCTTGCACTCACCTTTAACATGACATGTAGTTACTAATCTACTACCAAAATCTTGTATATTCTTTTTGATTCACCAGATGATGTTTAAAACCTATAACTTCTAAAAATTGGTCAAACTAACATCAAACTTTGACCAATATTATTTGAACTATGTCCCACCAGACATACCAAAAACTATTGAAGCATAAATTTACACCCTTAGAGAGGGTTATTAAAGCTCTATCTAATTAAGATACACTATTGGGATAACCCCAATCTTTGGGTCACATATGGTGGGCTTGAACCTCTAGAGAAGGCTGACTTCCTTCTAATGAATCACCTAAACTAATGTTATTACTGAGAAAAGGGTTATAAATGGGGAAATAGGGATCCTAATAAAATTAACAAGGTGATGCACAAAATTTAAATGAGAACTCACATAAGCATGAAGTAAACACTGAAGAATCATAAGATAATGATAGCTCACACAATTTCACAAAACTAGCTAATTACGTAAGTGTTTCATAAACTAGGTTTAGGAAGTAATAGATGAAAACAAAGAGGATTCTAAGAATAACTAAGAGCTAACATAAAATTACGGAAGTAACACTAATCTAAACCTACAACTAACATGGAAACACTTATAAATGAGCAAGAAAGATGGACAATGGGAATGGAATATTCTTCTTCATAATACCAACATGCCCAAGCTTTGCTACACACAATTTAGAGTAGAGAGATAAGTAAATAAATCCTTTATTACTTCAAAAGGTCTTTCATACAAATTTTGATAGGGTCTAGTCTTATCAAATGAGAGTCTCTGCTCTTCTATAATTGAGAGAGAATATATTATCAAAAGTGAGAGAGTCTTTTCTTCTAAAAATTGAGAGAGACCTTACAAATGGTAATAAAATGAAATATATAGATAAAATTTAAGAAGAGAGTTATAACACCATCCTAGTTCATTAAATTAGCCTCTACCTTTTGATTAATGTTCCACCATCTTTTTATCAAATCATCACTAGTTTTTTATTGACAAGATATTTTTTATTTGTCTTAATAGCTCCCAAATCCTCTCATCAGTTGACAAACACACTAGAGGACAAGAGCTTGCTAAATTATGGTGAGTCATAACTTTGTTTACAAAGTAAAAACATTAGGCTTCTTGAAAATCTATTAAATTCTATTACTAATTTCTCCAGCCACTAGATCTCAATCTTGGGACTATATACCATCTCCACTTGCTTCATATGAGGGCAAGGTCCTTATATCCATAGACCTGATAGATTCATGCTTAAATCTAGTTTTAGTAAATAGAAGTACCTTTTTATTGAGGATGAGGCCATTTTTAATATGAGACACTTATTGATAATCATTCATATCTACCCATACTCCATATGAATATATATCTTTAATATATATTTGAAA